>JABCKG010007877.1:2432-13765 GCA_018851835.1 Hypsizygus ulmarius | reverse complement strand
TCTGTCTCTCTCTCTATCCAATGACTCAGTGAATCTCCCTCGAATAATGCTTAAGTTGCGTCCCTCACACTGCGCTCAACAACTTAACGCGCTCGACCATGATCGATCACCCTTGCCGGCTTGTCGGGATTCCATAATTGTACAAGTCGGCTGAGTGGTGTTGTTTGGCTGCATCCACCATGGATGCCGCCGTCTGCCGCGAGTTTCCCCGAAGTTTCCGCAGTACCCCAAGTTTCCCAAGTTTCCCATCAAAAGTGGGAAACTTTCTGATATACGTTTGTTCTCGGACTTGTTCACAAATGTTATTAACATTCTCACTCTCAAAGCCCTTATTCACTCGAGTTAATAACAGTTAATAACAAAGGCGTGGGAAGTGTTATTAACGAGTGAAAATTGGATTATTTACAATGTTAATAGCAATTTCTGCTGTGAAGCACTGGTTGCGGCGATATACTGTAGATACGTTTCAGTTCACCTGCTTCTTCTGACGGCGACAGAGGTCATGTCAAAAGTTCCGTGAAGCAAAGGCGCGGACAAATGCAGCGAAGAAACCCGTGAGAGTATCAGTTTTGATGCGGGGTACTTCTGCTTTGGGCAAGGTAACTCGACCAATCTACCCCAAGGCATGTTTGGAGCCACAATCCACAGACGGCTAATATGAAAAACTCATCGTGATAGTCGGAAAGTTGTCCTTTCACAGTGTGTCTGATATACATTATTCACAGGCATTTTTGGGCCCCGCGGAGGAACAGATGTTAATAACATGTTAATGACATTGTTAATAAATAGATGTAAATATGTCCTGACTTATTCACGAAACCCTATCGCGTATGCTCCAGTCTGCTCCAGTGCAACTCGCTACGCAACTTGAGCTTGAACGTTGAACGTTAACGAACGGTCGATCCTTGGGCAGCCTTGGGCACTTCCAGGCAAATCTGCATCTTTGAACCTCATGCCTTACCGAAGCCTGCATCTACTTGTTTCTCTAGTCTTGTTTTCTTGTGCAGTGATTACTTGGGCTGCACCATCGGACACGGGCACAGTGGACTGCGACTACTCTTGTACAAAGGTTGACCAAAGTGGACGAGCCCTCATTCAATCACCATACGCGGCCTCCCACAAAGGCTTCTATTCCATCTTCGACTGCGTGTATGTTCCTATTCCTTGAGTATATCCTATGGAGGACTACTTCCGGGGCATTTTTCAGATACTCCACCACCCCCGCCATAGTCATTGACACCCATACATGCAGTTACTATAAAGTGTGTGTTCTTGTTTTTTGAATTCATTGACTAAAGATTTGATAATTCAGTCGAATGGATTGAACGCACTGGGATCCGTGAGAAGTGCTTGTCCTCCGCAGGCAGTGTCGTGTTCCGTTGGAGAAACGCCCCTATTTTCGAGCCAGAAGGGAGAAGTGAAAACAGCTATTGAGGTCGGGAATCATCTTCTGCGGTTGAAAGAGAATCAGCCCGCCCCGTCTATCGTAAGTTGACAATCTTTTATGGCTCCTTGTTGAGCATCTATCCCATATTTCTTATTCCCAGAAAACTTGACGTTCCGCCGCTGGTGAATCATGGAAAACCTGACACTTGTCATTCAATACCCTTGTTGAACGTTGCTGATATATCTGTCAATGCCGTCGCTTCAAAATGACATCCCTACGCGTTATGCCCTCTGTGTGTCCGCAATATATCGTCTTTCAATCGTGATGATGCC
This sequence comes from Hypsizygus ulmarius, assembly GCA_018851835.1. NCBI lineage: Eukaryota > Fungi > Basidiomycota > Agaricomycetes > Agaricales > Lyophyllaceae > Hypsizygus > Hypsizygus ulmarius. The sequence goes on along the minus strand of JABCKG010007877.1, from coordinate 12,046 downwards.
CTCAGATTTTGATTTCCAAGGGTATTCAATGGGCAACGGATCGACCTTTCATTTATGTGCAGTAGGCGAATTCGTACGCTATCTAGAAAGGATCTCCGCAAAGTCACTAGACGCGAACTAAACGAATCAGCTATCCGTTCCTTGGTAACGCGTCGTGGAATGATGGGTACGTGATACCTTGGAAATGTCACGAGACCGTTGATTTGACAGATTCAGAATCAGCATTGATGTTTACCGCCTTGAAAACAGAACATTGATTCTGAATGATCACCAGTACGAGGGCTCTCCAGCTGCAACATGCCAAGCCCCAACAGACACAACCGAATGGATGAGCTTGTAGCCTATACTCTCAAGTATTCCAAGTTGTCGTCTATCCCGTACCCAGCAGTTAACGCCACCTCTGGACCAGAGTAGCCGAAAGTGAACTTCGGGTCGATGTCAACCCCAAGGTACCCATGCCCATCCTCCCACAGCCCCGCTAGACTCACAGTACGATGCCATTCACCATTTCAACAGTGAAACCAGGCTTCTTTGGCCGTGGTTCCACTGAGGTTTCTCCTGCAGGCAGCTCAATCGAAGGCCCCGTGCATCGACTAGCGATTACTTGTGAAAGACTCATTACGCAGCCCATCGAGGGTGTCGACACAGTTTTTGATGTTCTGCGATACGCTGTGCAGAGACATGGTGCGAATCGGGCATTAGGATGGCGAGACGTCGTTGACGTACACGAGGAGACGAAGGAGGTGAAAACGATTGTTGGGGGAAAAGAGTTTACGGAGGTAAAAACATGGAAATATTTCGAGCTGACCGACTACAAGTACCTCTCATATGTGGAGTTTGAGGGTATGGTCGGGGACGCTGCCCGTGCTTTGTTGGACTTGGGATTCTTATCGGATCATGTTTTCAATATCTATGCTCAGACGAGGTACGCTGTACCACCTTTCTCTTCGCAAGCGCAATCTCAATGCCACTTTACAGTGTAAATTGGCAGTTAATAGCTCATGCATGTGCGTCAATTTCAACCGCGATCGCAACCGCATACGATACACTAGGAGAATCCGGCCTTGCGTATTCCTTGAACGAGCCCGAATGTATAGGTATCTTCACGAACGCCGACCTCCTCAAAACAGTTTCAAACGTCCTCCCCAACACTCCTTCTGTCAGATACGTTATATACGATGGCACACCGTCATCGTCCCTCGTCGCTTCTCTGAAAGCCTCCCGTGACGATATCAAAGTCCTCTCCATTGATGAGGTCCTCGCGCATGGAAAGGTTCTCTCCCCAAATACATCTGTACTCGCCTCCCGCCGGCCAACAAAAGATACCCTTGCCTGCATCATGTACACCTCAGGCAGCACTGGTCCTCCAAAAGGTGTCTGCATAACTCACAGCAACCTCATAGCGTCCGTCGGGTCTGTTTCTATGGTCTTTGGTCACCACCTCCCGACAGGGGGCACATATCTGGCGTATTTACCTCTAGCGCACGTCCTCGAATACATTGTGGAGCTCTGCGCGCTGTTCGTCGGTGTCACCTCCGGATATGCACGTCCGAAGACACTCACCGATGCATCTGTGCGGAATTGCCTTGGGGACCTTAACGCTTTCAGGCCAAACATCATGTTTGGAGTGCCAGCCGTATGGGAAACGATCAGGAAGGGGATACTTGGAAAGATCGCGGCAGGGGGAAAGGCGAAACAGATGGCGTTCGAAGGTGCGATGAAGCTGAAGAAGGCGGGGGTGCCAATACTTGCGGGCTTAGCGGATAGCTTTGTTCTGAGTAAGGTCAGGGAAGCGACTGGAGGCCAGTTACTGTTTACCATGAATGGTGGTGCGGCTATCAGTCGCGATACACAAGAGTTTTTGAGTTTGGTGGTGGTGCCCATGTTGCAAGGTATTTCTTATGACGTTCTATTCTTCTTTTTGGTCTCTCATACTAATGTATTGCACGTTGCAGGCTACGGAATGACGGAATCGTGTGGAATGTGCACCCTCCTACCTCCAGAGCTCATGCAATGTGGTGTCGTGGGGTTGCCTGTGCCTTCGATCGAGATTAAGCTTCTTGACGTTCCAAGTGCCGGATATACCTCATACGACGGTGGTTCTCAAAGGGGGGAGGTGTGCATCCGTGGTCCATCAGTTACAAAGGGGTACTACAAGCGGCCAGACCTGAACAACGACGAAACTATCTTTACGAGGGATGGGTGGTTCCGGACCGGGGATGTCGGTCAGTGGAATGAAGACGGCACACTTTCCATCATCGATAGGTGTGGCAGATCATACCTTAACATTATATGCCGACTGTTGACGTTCATTTCCCGAATGCTAAGGATAAAGAATCTGGTAAAACTTGCAAATGGAGAGGTATGTTTTCCTTATTTTTGACCTTCGAGTCTCTTCATACTTTTCTTGAATCAGTACATCGCCCTCGAGCGCCTGGAATCATTTTACAAAGCATGCCATCTTGTTTCCAACCTGTGCATTCATGCATCCCCATCCGCGTCGCGTCCCATCGCTATCATCATCCCACATGAGGCCAACCTCCGACAAGCGCTCGCGGCATCTGAACATGGCGTTGGACTTCGCGATGTCATGCTCTCTGATCTATGCAAGGATCAGGATGTTCAGAGTCTTCTGCTGAGCGAATGCAACGCGATTGGGAAGAAACATGGCTTCAAACCCGGAGAAACTCTGTGTGCTGTTATTCTTACACCAGATGAGTGGACGCCCGAGAGTGGTCTAGTTACCCCTGCTATGAAAATTCAGAGGGCAAAGATCGGGAAGGTGTTTGAGCAGGAAATCAAGGTATGTGAACAAGTATTTCATTCGGTTTGTGGCGTCAATGACTGACATCCTTTTGTAGATGGCATATCAGGAATAGTGAGAATTACGAGAATTCGTTGTGAAGATGCTCTCCCAGTTTCAATGGTACTGTACTATATGGTTTAATGTTATGATTATCTTCCTTGACATGCTCCGAGGTGCTGAAAGCCTTTTCAATAATCAAAGCTCCCTCCACCGTGCCGGCAGGGATGGTCAGGAAATCGACCGTTGGCGCCATTGCTTCTTGATCTGGGTTCTTCATTGGCCATTACATCCAGATACCTCCTTGCCCTTTACGATGGGTTTAACTTGATCATCTGACCTCCGACGGTCCTCGCATCATCACCATGCGAGGTGATGTCATCATATATTTTTCCCCTAGGCTACATCATTGGCTAGCGCCTTAACCGTGCTTGTTTTTGCAATTCCACAAACATGATTGTCTTTATACTTACAACCTTCGCGGTCGTTGAAGACGCCTCTCGAAGCCCAAGGACCTGCTTTTTTAGCGAAACTCGCACATAAACCACGAGATCACTCTTTTCGGGAATCGATGGCGCCATTGACATGGATATGCGATGAGTCACTCCGTTAGATTTAGCGGCGGGAACAGATGCTGGATGGCCTAAACCGTTACGCCGCAAAGAATGTGGCTTGTAATCATTCAATCTGGCTAGGTGGTATGTCAATATCCTTCCCAAACATCTCAACTTGGTCCCCGTCTCGTGTGCCAAAGTTTACGGAATTCTTGGGCTTTCCTTCACTCCAGATTTAGCCGTGTTCTCCAGGTATCACGGAGTATATGGTCTATTGTTGGCACATACGGTCTGTCCATCTGGAATCAATCATCTCAGGATTGGCTTCCTTTCGAGCAGAGACGCCGGCGATTCTTCTTTGCGAGTGAGATATATAATGGCTGATCCTCTGTCATGATTGCGCTTGTCGTCGCAAAATGGCACCTGAGCTGAGGCCATTGTGAGTCCCGGATAAACTCAGCTCTCATACTAATGGTGCTTAAAGCGACTGTTAGGGCCATGAAACTACGCCTCGTTGTACCCCTCAGGCGATTCAGAGTGCGTCTGACCGATGTTCTTCGCTGTCCATTGCTTACGTACCAGCCAGTTCACGCCCATCAGGAAACAGGGGCAGAGTATAGATTGTTCAGTTGACCATGCGCCGTGTTTTACATTACCACCGGAGCTCTGGCTGGAGATCATCTCAATCCTTCCCGAAGCCAGCATGTTGGCGCTTACTCTAACTTGTCAGTCACTCAAGGACCTCTCCCAGCCGTTCATATTCCAGCGAATATCCTTTCATCTTTCGCTAGGGAAATTGAACATGGAACGCCTGTCTCGGCGTCTGCTTTTTATGGCATCTGTGACCATCGCTCATCATGTAGAAGAGTGCTCAATACTTGTGGAAAAACGAACAAGTGATAGCAATGCACTTGAACGAGCGACAGACGCCATCTTCGACGTTATGGGCGGCTTTCCTAACCTGATCAAGCTCGTTTTTACTGGGGTCGATTTGACGCGAAAACGATTACAAGATCTTACCATGCTTTCTATGTCGATCGTCGAGCTCAAGTCTTGCATGATCCACCACACCGATGAAATTTCTATCCCTGTCAAGACCTTTATATGCAACTATGCCCATCCCTCTAACATCAAACTTGCTCCCATCGCCCAGAATTATTCGTCCTTCCTAGATCCATTGAACATCCAGTCCATAATAGCAGGCCCAGCAAGCGCGGAATGCATCATTACATCCATCTCTGACAGTCTTTCCTCTTACACCCGCCTTACACGCCTTACAATCCCCGTCGATACAATGACGTCTGCACCCACACTCCGTGCCATCTCTTCATGTTCTCAAATACGCCATCTCAATCTATCATTCACCAATAAGCCCCCGGTGCAAATCCTCACTTCCTTCCCTGCAGCCCTCCTCCCAAACCTGGAATCCTTCGATGGCCCCCACCAATACGCGGCACTCCTCAGTTCCGGACGCGCCTCTTCTTCCACCCCTTTCCCCACCCGTCCTCGCCCCATTCATAAAATGACCCTCCGCCCTTTTTCCAACACCACGTTCAGCGCCACTCTCGCACCCCTTCTCCACAGCCTCACAGCTATCTCAAATCTCAGTGCCCATCTAACAACACTCGACATCCTCGCCATCACCGCGCTCTCGCCTATCCTACCTCTCCTGCGTTCTGCCGCACCTTCCCTTAAGCACCTTGCTATGAATGCACACCCCGAGTTCTATGCACGCTGCGTCACACCAGGGGACGCTGCGCGCGATATCAACACTTACGGACTTCCTGCTGGGCTGATGCATCTACGGCTGGGCGTGCAGATGCGTGCAGTGGACTCGGGGACGCGAAGGTGGGGCGAGGACGGCAGATTTGTGTGGGATGCAGCGAGGAGATGGTGCGTGGATTTGGAAGAGGTAAGAATGTGGTTTTGGACACAACCGAAGCCCGCATGGGTTGTGTGCTCGGAAACATTTGAGAAAGGGACGGTGGAACTGAAGGTGAGGATGGAATATTGAACGGGTGAGGCTGTGCTCAACTTCTGAACTTCAACTTGCGCGGAAGTACGACTCCTCCGTAAAGGCACCTCGAACAACGAGAGAAAAACTGAGAGTAATAAAACAATGCATTGCAGTCATTTCTTTATCGTTGTCATCATCTAAGAACATGTAGTATCCATCCTCCCCTCACTCCCCCTCGACCTCAACCTATCAGGTACCTTGTACACATTGTACTCGTACTACTACTACTACTACCACTACTACTACTACTACTACTAGAAGAAACAACAACAAAAAACAGGTATCGAGTGACAGAAAGATCAACAGTCCAGTATGTACGAGTACGTTATATGGTGTATGTAAGGGTCGGGCGGATATGATGGTATCGTATGTTAGCGTAGCGTATGACATTATGGAAGATTGCACTGATTGACACTTGGATGGCAAGATTGCGAGGCATGAGGTTAGGAGCATCGAATAGGTGGAAGTTGTCGAAAAGGAGGTCAAGATAGGGCGAGGGCGGGGACAACGAGCAACGAGAAGAAAGCTCAGAACAAACAAACGCCAAGAAATCAAAGCCGACAGCATGTAAACATCACTCCAGCACACCAACGCCAGGAAGGGGAACAGCAGCGCTAAAAGCACAATGGAAAAGAGGGAACATTGTCAGACGAAAAACAAAGCGGCCCCGACCACCTCATCCCAAAGAAACCACCTCTCTACCTCATTTACGCTTCTTACTTCCTTTCGAGCTTCCCGCAGATGGCGCATTTCGTCCCACACTCGTGTTCTCCTTTGCGACAACGGAAGTGGGCATTGGCGCAGCCGACAACCTCGGCGCGCCGCCCTGTCCATATGGGCGGTGCCCTTGACCATGAGACGAAGAACGAGTCGGCGTGTGGACGGCAGACGCAAGCTGCTGTGCCTCAATCTCGTCCACAGGCTTCATCGCGTCTATCTCGCTCTGCGTCAACGCAACGCCACCAACACCGGCGTCTGATATGTGTTTATGGTGTGTACGGGCAACCGAAGTCGATCCAGATTCGTCTCCGCGTGGGCTTCCGCCACGACTTGCGCCATCAACCGAAGCATATCTCGGACCTGGCGCGCGTCCCCTCTCCACTCCACCTGCTTCTGCGGCTTCTAACGCTGCTCGGCGTTCTTCCTCCTCCCGCTCTGCTCTCCGAATGACATCGATCTCGCCTTGCACGACCACACCCTCGAGCCAGCGATGGTGGATGAGCTCTGATGCCTTGGCACGTTTGTCAGGATGTAGACGGAGCATCGGGGTGAGGAAGGACGAGAGGGCCTCTGCCTCCTCAGTTGGAAAGAGGTATTTGTCGTGTAGGACGGAGGCAAGGGGCCAGTATCGGAGTTTGTTTATGTGACGAAGCTCGCCTAGGATAAAAACGATTGGTCAGTAGTTGTTTAATTTGTTATGGGGGAAAGGAGGGTGTAACGGAAGGGCGACCGTATAAATTTTGAAAAAAAATCACCTTTCCGGTTGAAAAATTCACTGCTATATTTCCCCGAGAACGCGATGCTCTTCGGAATCTCACCCATCAGCTCCATGATCTGCGCGATGTGATCATCGTCTTTGCTGTACCGTGAACCCGAAGCTGGGTCAAAGAGGTAGTCGCCGCCTGTTATAAGCTCGAAGACCTAGTTCCGCGATTATGTAATCAGTGGGAGTTGAGTTTGTTTGATTAAGAGCGGCATGGTGCATATAGTGAGCGATGAAAATCACGCATATATGGAGGTGTTGTACCAAGTCGAATATTGGGCACATAGTGAGGTTTGATATCGGATAGAAAATCACGCATAATGCAGTGTTAGTGAAAATTAACGTCGATTGAGGACCGTGCAGTGGTGAGATGTTATAGTGGGTTGTAATTCGCGCATATAGTGAGTGTTTGGTTTGAAAACCGCGCATATCGTCCGGTTTTTTGTCGAGGCAAAAATCGCGCATGCAGTGTACGTTCGATGCCAAAGGGATGATCGCGCATATATCCGGGTTTAGAACGAGTCGAAGGATCGCGCATATATCCAGGTTTTATATGCATCGACAAATTGCGCATATAGTGAGGTCCGGATCGATTTAGAGTATAGGAAAAGAACAAGAAAACAAGAAGAAAACAAGACAAATGAATATCCATCCCAATACAAGAAAAATAGATACGCACCACACACGCCACACTCCAAATATCTGCACTAGGGCCCCATTTAGCGCCGAGGATAACTTCGGGACAGCGGTACTGCCGTGTCTGGATGTCGTCTGTGAAGTGGTGCTCGACCCAGGTTGCTGTGGGTGGTAAGAGGACCGAGTCAGCGACTTGTGCAAGAGGAGGATGGTTATTCAAGACATTAATTCGTGCGCCGCACGGACGGTGAATGTCAACAAAAGTCGAGAATGGCGTCAGGAAAAAGAATGAAGGGCACGAAGAAGCGTCGAAAGAAAGAAGGACGGGATTTATGATACTCACCATTACCCAAATCGGCGATTTTGACTGTTATCCTTTCGGACCCTTCCAGCCATTCCTCCTCGCCCTCTTCCTCTTGCTCTTCCCCCTCGACTTTGAACCGGACATCAGTACCTCCAAAGACACCCACGTCGACATCAACGCTCATACTACTCCGTTCTGTTCCTGGCTCCGACTTTGCAGCAGGGATCGGCAGTGGCATCACTCGCGTGGAGGAACCAGGAGCCTGTTGAGACAAAAGCGAAGGGCCTGCCCCAACCCGCCCAACAAACCCAGCCCTGGTATCTTCCGTGCCACTCTCAACAATCGACACATTTCCCACCTCCTTCGCAAGCTCCTCGTGCCTCCTCTCCCCGGACTTGCTCGTGCTGCTGCCTGCCGCTTTCTCACCAGCCTTGGCAGCAGCAGCAGTGTTCCCACCCTCGATCCGGCTCATCCCAAATGCCCACCGGTCCATCATCGGGCTCCCACTCGCGGCAGCATACGACGAGCCTGCGGAATGGCTCCCCGATGACGAGCGCTCGCCAAACGCGGACAACGATGTCATGGAGGACGGGGACGGGAGTGGTTGTGACCCGGTGATGAACACGCTCTCTGAGCGCGGCGTCTGGTTCCCACCGCGGCCCTTGGACGGTGGGACGCCGGTGATCTTCGGATGGTGCTGATGCGTGGGCGAGGTCGATACGGAGGACGTCGAGGACGGCGCTTGCTGGAGGGAGGAGAGGAGGAGTTCCGACTGGATGATGGATTCAACGTCCTCGATGCAGATGAGGACGTTTTCGGGTTTGAGGTCTAAAAATAGTTAGGTAAGAAAGTGATTGATTTTGAGAAGCCATGCTCACCTGTGTGGATGACGCCACAGCAGCGATGCATGTAATCGAGTCCCAGCAACACCTGCTTCGCGATCTGCTTGACGAGGTGCATCGGGACACCCTTGTTCTGATGGCGCTTGATGAGACCGAGCAGATTCTCGCCGAGAACCTCAAAGACCATGCAGACATGGACGCCGTTTGGGCCCTTGTGACGGAAGTGGTCGAGAAAGGAGATGACATGGGAGCGGCCGGGGTGGGTGTGTGCCGGGGACGGGGGCGGATGGGGGTTGGCGGGCGAGGGCGGGATGGGCGGGGTGGACGAGGTGATGAGGCGTTGGAGCAGCTTGATTTCGTCCAGCGCTGTCTCGGTGTATCGTGGAGCGGACTTGACGACCTTGAGCGCGACGTGGCGATTCATCCTTTTTTTAATGGAATTAGATTAGATTTGAGTTGAAACCGCATGAAACTCACTTTTGATCTTTTGCGAGCCATACTGTGGAGAAATGGCCCCATCCAAGCTTGCGAACGACGACGTATCGATCGTCTGAAAAGGTGTCACCGATCTTGACGGGATGGTAGCCGCCTTTGACATAGTCTTCCAAGTCCTCCTCGTCTTCGGTCATGACCGATCCAGAATGCGATGAGTACGACCCGTGTGACATGTTATATGAGAAGTAGCAGATGGCTGGGGCCAGAGATAAGAAAAGTCCAAGAGATAAGCAACCAAATCCAGGTCACCAATAGGTTACCAACAGGTCACCGGTTTTGTCTAGGCGTCTATCCAAGTTTGTGATCAACACCAGAGTGTAAGTGGCACTTTCTCAACTTCAAGTTGAACCAGGTGTGCAACAAAATGGCGCAACCTCACTTTCTTTGCTCGCTTTGCACCAGTTTTTTCTCAAGCGTTCCGCCCTCGTTTTGGAACAAGATGACGTTAAGCAATCGAGGATATTTGATTGGCTGTGATTG
>JABCKG010007876.1:0-13800 GCA_018851835.1 Hypsizygus ulmarius | reverse complement strand
GTGTTCTCGCATAATATGATACATGTCTCGCAGGCCATTTTGGTAGGTAGACAAACATTTCAAGATAGCAGTTTACAGGATACAGAAACGACAACGAGGAGGATGAACAACATTTTTGGACAAACTGATACGCAAAAGTCTGACTATTTGGAACGAACAATGATGAAGAACTCGTGGCCATCAAGCAGAGCACCGAATGGCCATTCGTCTGACCCGTATAGTGCAAGATGCTCGTCAAGGGCAGCCTGGGGCTCAGCATGATCGACAAAAAAATCGGTATATGCCAATGTGGCTGCCCCGCTCGAATCTGTGGGATCAAATAGCGATCCACGCAGTTGGCAAGTTTTGACATAGTCGACAGTGGTAGTTTCAATGACCTTTGGAGCGTAAGTTCGGATAAATTCGAGATCAGCTTTCCTGTATGGAACATCTGTGACATCGCATACCTCCAATCAGAATATGCTGCTGCATTATCACGTCGGTGTAGCAAAGGACACTCACGTGCTCGTCGAAGGAGGGCAAGGCAAGCGGCAGGATGCGAAGAGACCAGCCCGAAGACGTCGACTTTCTTGAATCGGTCGCCTGGGAGTGAGCGCAAAAGGGATGTGGCCATGCCTTTCCGACGGTAACTCTTACTGACGACAAGCTGGGTGATCCAGCATACCGAAGATCCTATAGCGAGTTGACGATGTGAAGATGTTTATCAGAGAGACAGGATTAACATCATACTGTTCATAGGCCACACAGTAGCGAAGGCGTGTCCCGCAAGTTCACCATTAACTGTGCACGTAACAAGAACATTATTTTCGGGATCGCCGAGACATTGTTTGCGCAGACGGGACTTCGTCATTTTGACTCTTTCTCCTAGAATTGCTCAGTTAGCTTCAGCTGTGGCAGCGCAAGATGTTGGTGTACATGCCTGGCATTAAGGGTTTTGAGACATCGGGACCCCACACTCCATAATTTTCTCCAAAAAGTGTTGCGCATGCGCTGAGAAGCTCATCGTCAACTTGGTTTCCGGTATAGGTAGTGTACACGTAGGAGGTTGGAGAGCTCATGATAGTTGATTGGTGGAAGATAGTCTCCGGTAGCTGACCTAAGTTGCAGTGATATCTTCAGAAAGGCAGGTGGTTGATCTAATTCTGAACGATGGATGTTTGTAGATCTTGAATTATTTATCGTGGACTTCGTATGTGTGCGGTTTTAGGATAGATTCCTTTAAAATTATACAACGCCAAGTAATGCGGCACCGGTCTTTATCCCGCGTCCTCTCGCAGCAGCCAAGCTTATACCGATACAACTGAGTGAGAACCCAGCAAACCTTAGAATTCGAATCATTTCAGTGGCGTGCGGATGAAAGGAAGACGCCATAGTGCACCTGAAGAAAGCAATTCGTGAGATAGAACGCTCCTCGTGGGGAGTGCGTGAGGATGAGAATATAGAACGCAGTACAGCTGGCGTAACTGGTATTCGACTTGTAGAGTCTGGCGGAGGCTGTTGAATGGGAGCTGAAGGTTGAATAGGTCTCGCAGTGCGCGTTGAAGTGGTGGATGTAGAGGAAGACATCGTTCTGGCCTGGGCGGCCCGCCACGATCGCGTGATGCGCTCAGCGCTAACTTGAAGCGCGTTCGCCAATTCCTGTGCCGATTCGACCAACACTGCACTTATTTCGAGCATTTTTGCATTGGTATCAAATTGGTATGTATGTTTTCTTTGCTGAAAATTATGCTTCCACTGTACCTGACATCTCCCAGTACTAGGACATACTATACCCTTTGATACCGCCCGTATTTTATAACCTAAATATGTTCGACTCGGACGTCGACTCGTCCTCTTCATTCCATGATGACATGATAAAAATAGAGGATCGACTTCCTACAGAGCAAGAGTATCGCCGTGTTCGACATCTCTCCATTCAACGACAAAGTGACCCGCCCATAAACGATGACCAACTGGCGAAGGCTATTCGCGCCTGCCCACATCTCGAAACAGTTGTTTTGTCAGGAGTGCCCGACACTACCGACAGGACGGTTGTGCTCCTTGCCCAGGTGGCCAATAATCTGCAGAGAATTAACTTGACGGGGTGCGACCAAGTGACCGATGTCGGCGTTCTCGAGCTTACAACCAAATCGCTCCCACTCCAATGGATTCAACTGAATGGTGTCACCGGAATTACAGATCCATCTGTGTCCGCCATAGCCAAGACGTGCTCGCGCCTCGTCGAACTCGAACTTTGCGACCTTCCATTGCTCACACCAGTCGCAGTGAGGGATATTTGGTCGTTCTCAAGGTGAATGTATTGAATCATAGTTCATAAATGCAAGTTCTGATTTTTATAGAAAACTCCGAACTTTTCGAATAGCAACTTGTCCGTTGCTCACGGATAAAGCATTTCCGTCTACCTCGGGACCTGAGGTGTTTGATGAGAGTGGACGCGAAAACCCATTGCCACCTAGACCGATTACATGGTTAGACAAGCTACCTCCCCTCATCTTGGGTCACACTGCAGAGAATCTACGTATTCTGGACTTGACCTCTTGTAAAATCACCGATGACGCCGTTGAAGGCATTGTGACACATGCACCCAAGATACAAACTCTTATCCTCTCCGGTTGTTCACAACTTACCGACCGGGCATTAGAAAGCATCTGCAAGCTTGGTGAACATCTCGACGTCTTGATGCTGGCCCACGTCGCCAACGTCACGGATCGTGCGATAGTTAAGCTCGCTAGGTCGTGCTGGAACCTTCGATGTATTGACGTAGCATGTAAGCTTAACCCTATGCAACGACGCTTATCCTCCTTGTTAAGCTGATTGCTCTTTTCTCCTATGAAGTCTGCCGCAATCTGACAGATATGTCTGTGTTTGAGTTTGCTGTATTGAAGGGCCTCCGCCGGCTGAGCTTGGTGCGAGTACACAAGCTCACGGATATCGCGATCTTCTCCCTTGCAGAACATGCAGAATCGCTAGAACGACTTCATCTATCCTACTGTGACCACCTTTCCCTAGATGCCGTGCACCTGCTTCTCAGGAAGCTCAAGCACTTGCAGCACCTCACCGCCACCGGGGTACCGTCGTTTAGAAGGCAAGGGATTTCTCGTTTCTCAGACGCCCCTCCGGATGTACGTTCTTATCGATGAAATCGTTGGAGCTGCTTCGTACTGACACACGTTGGTAGACGTACAATAATGATCAACAAGCTGCATTCCGGGTATTCAGCGGTGACAATGTAGATAGGCTACGAAAGTTCCTCGATAAAGAAGATCAACGACGACGGGATGCAGAGGCAAAGAATATCCCATTCATAGCTCGTTCGGACGACAAGCTCGATCTCTATTGAAGAATTCTGTCGTGGATCGCCCGCCAGCATTCTATGAACCTCGTCAGCCAATGGCGTTATTGATCGCGCGAGGCTAAAGTTGGGTGATGGACAGAAAACGGGTGCTCTGTGTCTTGATATAGCCTAGATACGAGCGGGCAGGGTTCGGCGTCTCCAACCCGCCTTCCACTGCGACGATGAGTGGTGGTTCCAAGTTTAGCACACCGGATGAACAAAAATAGCCTGTCGTTCGTCCTTCGCTTGCTCCTGTTGGTTAGGGCTGATAGGTTTGCTTTAGCGATATCTTTATCCGCGTCCCAAGGCAGGCTTATTATGCTCATAGCTCGAGGATGATCACCGCGGTGGACAGGCCTGTAGAAATGGGTGTCTGAGACGGTGTGGAGGCAGCTTGTTTTGGATGGCGACATGATGGGCGACAGGGGTCGAGGGAAAACATTTGAGTGCTTGGCAGGGCTGGATGACGTTGGTGTAATAAAAGCTTCCATAAACTTGATTTGAAACGGAAGGAGGATTGGATGTTTCTTACGAGGCTTTGAGACGTTCCATAGGATCCATTGTGGACGATCAGCCGCAGGTGCGACTCGAACCAAGTGCGATCGTTGGTCTGAGATTCCGGCATCCATTCCACTCCTTATAATATCCTCCGGGACGCTGGTTGTCTCGCCACCCAGTGGGGCCTGCGTCTCTCTTCTCTGTGTGTCGACGTCCATCATATCTTCCGCTCTGTTTTTCTCATTGACCTTGTGGGCAGGATTGCACGGGCAGTCGACGACGACGCTGCCTTGGTGCCTTCATGGAAGTCGCGTCACATATGGACTCTGGGTGTCGACCACCCGCAACGCACGTACCGTCTATCCTTTCCCGGAGGATGGCCTCGCGCAATTGCAATGCTGGGCCATCCCCACACTATGGTTCCTCTCCGACCTCGATGGAGAGCTCCCGCAGATTTACTATCGGCGGTTTTTTGCCTTTGCCCTCAATCACGGCCTCACCCATCTGCACTCCGACTCCTTCTCTATCGCCGGAGAATCCTCTTTCAGAGCAGAGTTTGTCCTTTAAGAGCTTTGAGGAATATACCACTGCTCCTAGTTCACCTTCCGGCGTTCCCCTCAGAGTATCGACCCCCACGTGGATATCTACACCACCTACGCCACCTCCTAAACTGGATAGGCATTCTCCCTTCTGTCTGAAACGTCCATCTTCCCCGCTCTCGCCTTCGACCTCGTTTCCTGCCTCGTTCCCTCCGCATGAGAGTGCCTATTTACTGAAACGCTGTGCTTCGGTGCCTTCAATGTCACAGCATCCCCGAGCCGACAAACACCTTCGTCCCAAACGACCGCATAGTCGTGACAGCTATCGCACCTTCGTCGCCATCGTGAGCCCTCTTCAAGCAACTTTCGTTACACAACCCACCGACACGGCTAAAAGGGGTCGAGGCCCGAAACCTATCTTTCATATACCCCACGACATCTGTGCCGACACGGAGGATGTCAGTTGCCGTATGACCGAGAGCCCGGAGCAGATGAGCAATGACAGCTTGGAGGACAGCTCGACGGATAATGAATCAGAAGATACCTGGCGTTCTGAGAAAGCCAAGGATGACATTCGGAAATACCATGCTCTCAGAGAACTTCTCGAGACCGAGGTTGGGTATCTGCTCGACCTGCGTGCTTTGGTTACGGTACGTTCCGGTTCTATCTCCGTTGTCATATCTCCTTACGCGTTTTTGCATGTAGGTTTACCTACGTATACTTCCAACGCTTGTTTGCCGAGCCCCAGTTCCTACTACTCCTTTCAGCCGTGCTTCCTCGTCCTTTACATCGAGTCCTTGGGCTAACTCGTACTCTCATCTCCATGGATCTTCACCCTCTTCGTCCACCACCCTCTCCGATTCGTCTACACCAGCATCCATTAATCTGGCCCACGTAAAGGAGACGAAAAGTGCACCGCGATACCTGTTCACTTATCAGGAAGTCGAAGCGTTGACTCGGAATGCAGAAGAAATCCTTCAACTCCACGAGCACTTTGTTCGGGAGCTCCGTATCGAGATGGCCCCACTAGGATTTGAAATGGCGGCTCACGGGCGGCTCGAAGAATCTCAGCAATACCAGAAGAGGAAGAAGAAGGCTTTACAGAACACCGATGCAGCTATTCGTGCCGTTTCGACCAAGTTTGCTACAGAGGTGCCAGTTCTGACGTCATTTACGACAATCTTTATCTAATATATAACCTTTTTTTCAAGGCATCACGTTTTGCTTCATATCAATCGTTTTGTGCCGGCCACCCTGAAGCGCTTGATCTTGTCAGAAAAGGTCAAACTCAACACACTCTAGAATGGGATGCTTTTGAACAGCGTTGCTCCTCCCTTGTTTACGAGTTGGAGCTTTCCCCAACTACTGCTTCTGAGGATTTAGATCCTGCCGTCACTTCGGAAGAGTCTGACACGCCCTTATCACTTGGTGGTTTGACCAAGGATAGAAGTCGCGCTGCATCTCTATCATCCCTCGAAGGTGCTGTGCGTACTCTTCGTTCTCGAGCAAGCAATCTATCGCCCCGGGATGCAGTGGCCTTTCCAACTGAATCACCCCTAAAATGCAAGAGTGGTCCTCGCCTCGCCCTCATCGACTACATGATTAAACCCGTTCAGAGGATATGCAAATACCCGCTAGTCTTGGATCAACTGAAGACTGGTAAAACACAGGGAGCCTTTCCTGCTACATTTCCCCGTTCGGATGTGGACGTTGTCGTTGAGAGCGCGACGCAAGCTATGAGGCATGTGGCGAGTTCTGTCGATGAAGCCCGTCATCGCCAGGATATAGCGATCCAGTCTGCTCTTATTGCTTCTCGTATCTCCCTCTCCAGCCCCGCGATCGCTCAGATGTCCTCGTTGCATTCCGCTTTCCAGGGCCTGACGCCCAGCTTTCTGTCTTCGCTTGGTACCTGTCTCCTTGCCGGCTCGTTGGATGTCATCCATACCCATGCTGTGCAGCCTACGACCTCCAACATCAACGCCAAATATCTGGGAGCGTTTCTATACCTAGGTGGCTATTTGATTCTCGTAAAGGTCTCCAAGGGCAAGGTATATGAGCCTAAACATTGGTTTTCTCTTGCCGATTTCGACATCTGTGATATGGGAGAAGACGATGGTACGTCATTGTACCATGTTATGTTTTGCCTTACTCACAGCATCTTCATTTCAGCTATGTTACCTTGCTCTATCCGATTATCGTCTAAAGACCATCGCTTCGACCTAGCTGCTGCCTGTCAACGCGAAAAGGACGCGTGGTTAAGCTCCATCCAAGAGTCGCGTAACCATCAGCCTTCCTGGATTAATGAGCCGACCTCAAGTTTGCGATTTGACAGAAAGGGAGAATTCATCCCGTCCCCCTCGGATGATGGGTTTTCTGAGCTTGCTAATGCGCTCCCCACAATTAAATCCATCCCCGAACAGATCGACAACTCTGAGCGTCCCGAGTTGGCGGAGTCCGTGTTGACAACTTTTGGCTCCGAAATCAAGCAGAGGAAGGCACTTACGTACGATTCCTCATGGAAGCCAGATCCAGACCCACCGAGCCGCCACTCATCAACGACCTCAGTCAAGGCGATATTCTTGCCTATGCCTTCGGACTCGGAAACCATAATTATAAGACGATCTTCAGCTTCTGCTCGTTTACGGGTGGATCAGGGTCTCCAGGATGTCATTTCCCAACCGTGCGTTAAGGCTCGGTCGTATGCTGGAATTCAGGACGAGGAACTATTCCAGCCCCCGAAGTCGAGGCGGGCAGGTTTCGTACGCTCTCAATCGGGATTGAGCATGGCTAACATGGCGAAGAGTTTGACGAAGCACGAAAGTGTTCGAGTCCTTAGACGCAAAAGCTTAATGGACAGTTCGGATGTCGGATCGTCCAAGAAGGCGAGGCAGTCGAGGAATCTCAGCCTCACTGCTTTGTCTGGGTCTGATAATCGAACATCACTCCCTTCCCCGTCGTCATTCTCTTCGGCATTATCTACCCCCACAATGCAAACTCCCGGTTCATCACTGAGAAGCTCCGTTCATACCACAACTGCTTCTGGACCAGTTACGACTCCCTTGCGCCCCTATCAATCTTACCAAGAAGTCAAAACACCGATGAAGACTTCGCGTTCGCTGGTTAGCAATGTCAAAGGCCTTTTCCAGTCTCGTTCAGCAGTTACGCTCCCCCAACTGAACCAGGGACCAGATACCAAAACACGCACTCCGAGTTCGATCAAGCGGTGGGCGAGGGGTACTCTCCATCGTCGAAGTCGAAGCGCACCTAGCGTACCCAAGGAACCTGTCACTAACCCTGACATCCAAAAGCTGCCGGCACTGGACTTTGGAACACCGATATCCTTATCTCGCACGTCGGATACAATCTTTGATTCGCCGCTTCCTGAAAGCCTGCATAGAAATAATCCATCGCGGCGAAAGTCGATCCTTCCGACATCGCCTTTTCACCAACATACAGTTGAGGAGCATTCCGATTATGGCCGTACCAAGCATATGACATTTCTGCAACGCCTCAAGGCATAAGACACTCTTTATTCTTCTTATTCGTAGAAGCGCGCATACGACATTTGTACATCAGCTCATACACTTTACAATACAATACCCCGTTGATATTATCGTACTCCCTTTACTTTACACCTGTGAATGATGATAAGTCTGTTTACAATGCGTCCATAACGATCGATAGCGGGTGATCATATGTAGGATAAAATTCAGAGCGATGCGGGTAGATAGATAAATTACATTCATGCATGAAATAATACATATGTTAGCAAGTAGTGCTCCTTGAAGAGTCCAAACATCTGCGTGAATACTCAGTACGACATGAGCGGCCTCAGAAATAGGGACGGATCAAGGAATGAGACCATGAGCGCGAAGTATAGCTCCCCATCTAGCAGAACAGTCAACAATTGATCGGACAAGACGCTAAATCACGTACTCATCCCGTTGCATTTTTGCTTCTGCTATTCCGAGCTTGAGTTGCCTGCCAAAAACATGTTAGGGGAGATGTATAAGGTCCTGCCTGTCATGGCTCACAAATTCTCCTTGCTGAGCGCATTCCTGGCTTCTTTGGTTTGCCTAAGATCCTGAGACATCGCTACCCATGCCTCTTCATCAGGCAGATTAATGTCGTTATACATGCCGTCAAGCTCTTCGTTGAACGCCTGAATAAGGTACATGAGGCATGCCACACTGGGGATAGGAATCGTGACAAATACCTCATACATGATCTCCTTTTCAGCTGTTGCATCAGATAGTAAGCTCTTAACGACCTCGCATTGGCGCTTTGCGTTTCGAAGTTCCAATCTTGCTCTCTCGAGTTCACTCGATTTCTTAAGCGTAAGAATGTCAATAAAGAAGATGATAGGATAAGGAGCAAACCGTGACAAACCTCCTTCAGCTCCACCGATACCTGCTTCAGGTCATTTTGCAGTGCTTCTTGGTTAGATGCAGCCCTTGCAAGGTCTCTCTCGGCTTCTGATGTCAACGTCTCGATGAATCGGGAAGCATCGTCATTATCGGCGAACGTGGCACTTCGAGTTGGCGTGTCGAAGACACTGCGTGCTCGGGTACGTGGAGTTCCTTCTCCTTCAAGTTGTCTGCGCCCAATTAGTTGTCGCATCTCCTCCATGCGTTCTTGAGCGGCTTTTGTCTATCGCGTCCATCTCATGAGCTCCTACATGTTGGTCAAGACGATGGATTCTTACCATGGCTCCTGACTGCCGCTGTGGGGTCCGAAGTTCTTTATCCGGAGAAGATGGTCTGGAGTATGCTCCATTGCAAGGAGAGTCACTGGTTCGCAAATCATCTACCTGGAGTTTTATACGCTTAATCGTCCGGCGCGAAGACTCAATCTAGTTATTTATGACGTTAGGCTTGCCGAATGACTGTTGTCCAGAATGACGTACATCCTCGACAGTGATTCGAGACAACTGCATCATCCTATCAGTCATTCCGTTCATGTGAGAGGAATCGCGGGTTAGTGAATTTAGCTTTCGCTTTCCAATTTGTGGAGATACGTGTCGGGGTGACACGACCCGAGACGAATTTCGGGCTAGTGGCGAGTTTCGCGCGTATGTTCTCCTCACAGGAGTTGGTGAAGTAACAGCTGCTGCTGAAGAGCGGACCGAGGTTTTCTTCTTGATAGACAGCGGCTCGATGGTACTGGATGCAGTTGTCACAGAAAAACCTGCCTTGGGCGTGGAATCTGAATTGCCCGTTGGAAAAAAAGGTTGGCGTTTGCTCCGCGGTATGCCTGTTGGGAGCCCTTGATGTCGAGAGTGTGACGTTGAAGGCTGAGGCAGATTGGAACTTGTCCCTTCAGTGTGATCATCATCCATGACATCCAGCTCCATGGAAGGTAGTGGCGGTGGTGTCTTGGAGGGAGGAAGAGGCGATGGACTTCGTGGTCCCAACGGGCGACGTTCTTGCGAATGCTGTGAAAGTGACCGGGAGGGTCGTGATGGCGACTCCAGAGCCCTAGTGGGCGTGGTAGATTCAGGCCGGGGGGTGGTTGACCTCTGACTCCGAGATTCGCGAGAAGTTCGCGAAAGAGGTCGAGCGGGATGTGGAGGTTCCTCTGCATTACAATTTCAATATGACCCATAGCTATTTTATATCAGAGGACTAACCTTCATAAATTGTCGCTTCTACTGGAACGTTTAGAGGCAGTGATAAAACCTCCTTTCCTTGTTGGTTCTTGCTATTTCGCCTGGCTAATTCAAGCTGTAAGGCCAAATCTCGTTCAGAAGCGTCAAATTCTTTTGTCCTCGTCAGAATTGTCCCGTCATCCTCGTCAACATCGATATAGTCCGTGTCTCGTTCCTGCGAGGGTGATCTGGACCTAGAGAACGAAAACGACGTCGCTAAACGGCTAGGCGATCTCTCGTTATCTGACGTCGATCCACCAGGAGATTTGCCTCTTTTCAACAACTTCTTGGACCTAGAGGACTTAGGTGCAAAGAATGAAGAGTCGTCATCCATTATCGATGTGGCAGCTGTCGCGGTGGAGTTCGAACGGTGGGAGAATTTGGTCAAGCTCCCGTCTCCAGTAGTCGTGGTTTGAGTATACATTGATGACCGACTGGTCATTGATTTCGTGCGCTTGTGTCCGTTTATTGACCCTCCGAAGAAATCTCCCATCGACGATCCTGGCCGAGTATTGAACAGATTCCGAGAGATGGCATCCAGACCAAAGATGGCAACTCGTGAACGGGCAGTTGGTGTAGATGGAATAGAAGTCCTTCCTGTACGGAACTCAAACAGGCCAAATTGATGGACTGGAAAGGCAGCATAAGCAAATATGAAGAGCGCACTGCTTATCACTCACTGGTGTGGACGATGCGCGATGGCACTCTTTCAGTTTGAACAATGTCCTCTTCTTCTTCATCAGATGGATCACTAGAGCTCACAGCATAGCGACAAAGTCCCCCAGCCAGTGGTTGAACTCTTATCCTGGCAAAAGGTGCCACCCCAATGCCAAATGGTATTGGGTCCGCGGTACCTAGCGAATCGATATGAACGACGATCTTGGTCTGGAGGTATGGTTGGTCAGAAAGAGAAACAAACAAATAGTGTCATATTATTCTGCGTACCTTCTTCGCCTCTTGCAAGAAAGCGGTTCGCTGGTAGACATTGAAGTACGTCCGAGCAACCGTGACCCTACCGACCTTCGATTCTACTTCTTGTTCATTGGCGCAGAGAACAACCGACTGACCAGCACGCGACCTGTAGGTGGCTTGAACATACCATAGGTTCTCAAGGAATCGACGTTTATCCGTCTCCGTTTGCGTAGGATCCAAGTTGATGGGCGAAGGTGGTTGGACTACAAATAACGAGCGGAACGGCCGTCCTGACCATCGGTCACTCTGGTCTTGAGGAGGGTTTTCTAGATAAAGATGAATTTCTGCAGCGTATTCAGAGCTTGAGCCCAACGTTTGAGAGTCTTTGATTGTATAAATGACTGACCTGCACCCCCAACATCTGTGGCGACAACATCAGTAACATCCACTACCCCTTTACATGTCATGCCGCTCTTCTTTTTCCCAACAGGTATTCCGCCTGCCTTGGTGACTTTGTCAAGTTCCTCCAATCCCGACAAAACTCTACCACCTTTCTCGCCGTTTCCTGGACGCTTCACGATGACAAGTTTGTCGTCAAAGAGAAAAAGAGTGCAATGAAGAGAGGTTAAAGACCCAGAAGAAGACGAAGGTGCAGGCGCAGATTCAGCCACGACATCCTCCACATCGATGCAATCGATGAAACGACGAGAGTTCGAGAACAAATCAGGAGGAAAGCCATCGATGGTTGCAGTCAGACAATAGAAGATCGCGGCACGTTTAGTTTGTTCATCAGCTTCTGCGAGAGCAATCTTGCTTGCGATCTCGTCAGCTTCCACCAATTTCGCTCGCTGTGGGTCACTGGGGGCCATATGTTTGAGCATGGTGCGGAATAAAAGAGTGTATCGGGGGATACGCTGTACAGGCTCCATCAGAAGTTCCCGCAGCCCGACTCTATTTCTTGGATCAGTCGACTGATATTTGATATGCTAAATGAAGAAACATAAGCATGGCGTAATGAGCTAAGGGTACAATTCAATGGACTTACATCGATATAAGAGGCAAAACGGGAGGATCTTTTGGAGAGTTCGCGTTCAAAAATCAACTGAGCATCTTCGCGTTTCACGTAGTACTGCTTGTACTGTTCAAAGCCCCGCAGTTCTTTGAAATGTCTAAGGGCAACGTCGCCAACGCCGCCAACTGTCCTAGCACCGTTCGGTGCCAACATCTTCTCGAGATCCGTCAAGAAAGCCTCGTTGACTGGGAGCAGGCTGTCTACATTTCCGAACAGCGTAGTTGCTTCATATTTAGGTAGAATCGCAGTATCTTTGCTTCGAGCGAAGTTCCGAAGAGGATCTGCATAATCATGTTTCAAGATTTGAAGGCGTTTGACATAGGATCGCTCGCTTGTCACGAGTTCGTTTATGACGGAGGATAAGGCAGAGGTGTCCGTCAATGCGCGCTTTCTCTGGGCGGCACGATCCTAATTAAAATTTGGTCAGTTAAAGCATCGCTCCAGATGGCCACATTGACCGCAGAGAAGCATTGCGGCAAGATGGTCTGGCGCTTCTTCAAGACCCCAAGATGGGTTATGGGGAACAGTCCGAATAGGTAGGAACTCACAGTTTCGCTTTTTGAAGAATCCACGATAGACGATAGCATGCCTGAGGACATGTCTGTAGGGAGAGGGCTGCCAAAAGAAAGAACAAGGTCTTGGATATCTACATAGGAATCAGCGTTACACGAAATGCGGACCACACTCTCTACGACGCACCATCTGGAAGCCTCCTACCATTCTCCGATCCCTCTACTACAACTCCACAGAAGAAAACACGTTTTGTTATGCCAGGACCCGATGGATTCTTCCGAGGTCTTGGATCATCGTCACCACTGGCAAGGGGCACGACCTTGCGGGGTGAAGTGCTCAATGCCATGATGTCAAATGTCTTGAGAGGTCCAGGCAATGGAAGAAAAGGAAGGTTAGTACAGATACACAGACAGAGATGAAGCAGACAGAGATGAAGTTATACAGGGCCAAGATACGTTCAACCAACAACTCACTTCGCGATCACGTGACGTTCGGGAACCGGGCGCGAACTCCTCGTCCTTTCTCCTCCTCTCTATTTTTTCGTCCTTCTCAGAGCTCCGCGGCTCCTTCGCTTCAGGGAACGATTCGTTCCTGCATGACTGACATGCTACTCAACGAATTCTGCCTTCACACTATCCAAAGTTGACATCCATTTCACACACTATCCTATTCATCCTGCTAATATCATCTGCGACGCGACTGTCTGGCATTACGACATCCCAGACTCACAGATGATTGCAAAGGCGAAATTTAGATCAACCACATGCTAACATTGATTGTGACTCTCCGTTATACATACCGCGTCAACTTCAAATTTTGTCAAACATCTCACCCCGTCAATAGTGACAGTCAGACCAGTCGATTCAGACATGATTCGAGGTCGATTCTGCACAAGATTCTGAAAAGATGTTGGCCTTCGTTTTAGGCTTAAAAATCATCGAGAATCGTGGGAACGCGCATCTTTCTTGAATCGCAGAAGCGACTCCAGAGTCGCTTCTGAGATGAGAATCACCGCAGAATCAGCTTCTTCTGGCCTTGGGGCCCTAAAATTTAAGAAAATGGATTCTTGCCCAGAATCAAGTATTTGCAGAATCATCCGAGAATCACATAAAAAATGTGGGTGGTCAAAGTTGATTGTGATTATGAACTGATTTTAAGGACAACATCGTCTCACAATCGTACTCAGAATCAACTCAGAATCACGGCAGAATCTGGCAGAATCGACAAGTCTGACTGTCACTAATATACTTAGACCCATGCCAGTTGTGCAAGGGGAAAGTCATGT
>JABCKG010007875.1:2274-13841 GCA_018851835.1 Hypsizygus ulmarius | reverse complement strand
ATTGATGGCAATCCGATGCCTTCAGATGATGAATGCCGCCAGTACTAAGATCGTGCACACACATTACGGCCCTCCGGTCCTAATATTTCCCTTCGCTTTCTTATAAACAACGCTCTCGATGGGAGGGCATTCCAATGGCATCCTTGGAGACACCTCACCTTGTCATCTGGCATAATTTTGTCTTTGCTTTCTTCGTATGTGGCCTATGCTACCTCATGTCCCACTGGGGACATAGGGCTCACAACGCTCCCCCTGGTCCCCCAACCACCCCCATTCTGGGAAATTTATTCATTTTTCCTCGTAACTACCTACACCTCAAGTTCACAGAATGGGGTCAGTTTCTTTCTTGAATCACTAGACATGCCTTTTGATTGCCCCTTTAGCGAAAGTCTATGGCGATGTGTTTTCACTCAAAGTCCTGAATCAGACGATCATTGTCATTAATACCGCCACACTCGTCCATAGTTTGATCGATAAACACGGTCTTTCCACCTCAAACCGTCCCAAGTCTAGGATTGCCGATATGATCACCCCAAACAACATGAACATGGGCACCGGTCACTTTGGTGCGCCACTTTTAGTTCTCTTTCAAGAAGGCATTATAGACTGACTGATGGTTGTACCAGCAAATGAAACGTGGAAAGCTATGCGTAAAGCATCTGGTCACCTTCTCAGCAGCGAAAACATCCGTCGTCTTGACAAATACCAACATGCAGAGGCAACCCAATTAATGCAGGATTTAGTGTGCAATCCACAGGTAATTTATGATTTGGCAAGGCGAAAAGATGATCCTTGACATCGGTTGTAAATCAGGAATGGTACCGACACATCCGCCGCTTCACTACTTCATTCGCACTTGGGATCATATACGGGAATCGCGGGCCTACGCTTTCTTCTCCCGATGTGGCTGATTTTCTAGACGTTCATCCAAGGTTCCTTCATGCTCTTGAATTTGGAACAATGCCTCCAGTGGATATCTTTCCATTCTTGACAATGGTACCCGAACGTTGGGCAAGCTGGAAACGTACGGTTAGAGATGTCCGTGTCCTTCATGAGAAGCTATATGGAAGACTCTTGTCAAAACTTGAGAGTAGGCTAAAATACGGGCATGAAGTTGGTGCGTTCATGGAGCAAGCAGTTTGCAAGGCAAATGACTGGGGACTGAGTAGTCGAGAGCACTTACTGTTCGGAAATTTCATTATGTCTCACGATTTCTCATTCATTATTCGCTGTGCAGGCACCTCGGAGGTACTCTCCTTGAAGGATCCGACACCTCATCTGCCAGTCTTCAAAATACGATACTAGCCCTGACACGGTTCCCTCACTGTCAGAAGAAGGCTCGCGATGAGATCGATCGAGTAATCGGGACAGACAGAGCACCGAACTGGGACGATTTACTCAATTTGCCGTACACCATGGCCTTCATCGAAGAGGTATGTCTGCGCTGGTCCCATTGCCATTTTTCTGATCATCTGGACAGTGTAATCGATACCGACCAGTAGGACCTCTAGGCCTTCCACATGAGATGGTAAAAGACGAGGTCATCAATGGCATTCTGTATCCCAAGGATTTTGTCATTTTCATTAACATCTGTACGTCTTATCTCTTCGGAATTTTGACGGTATTGTCAACATTCTTTAGGGGCAATTATGCATGATGAGAGGTATTTTGACTGTCCTGAAGAGTTTCGACCTGAACGTTTCCTTCGCCATCCACTTGGTATTAAAGAAGGCATTGAGGACGACCCAGCTCGTCGAGCCAATCTTCAATTTGGCGGTGGACGCCGCGTCTGTCCTGGCATCTCTTTTGCGAGATCATCGTTGGTGAATATCACTGTTTTTAATATTCATTTGTATCATCAGGCCTAAGCTATCGACAGGAGCTCAACGTCACAAATTTCATTTGGGGATTTGAATTCCTACCAATGCTTGATCCACTCTCCGGAAAAGAAGTATTTCCAAACATGGACGACTATACCACGGTATGATGTCTACCTATCGAGTGTGTCCTTGTAACATGTCTAGCTGTCCAGGGTATCACTGCGACACCACGACCTTTCGCAGTCCGCATTATTCCTCGTTCTGCCCAGCAGCAAGAGATAATCGAGAGGCAATTTCAAGCAGCTTCGAATATTTTGGCGGCGTATGAGTTGGAGATTGATTCATTCGGAAATCCTGTCAACGTGATGAGCATAAAGAAAGGGTTAGAACATGATTAGTCTAGTCTCGACAGTAGTTTGGTTACTTCCTGGCCTTTGGCATATCATTTGGCAGGTCTACATCTATGATCGTATGAATTTACTGTCCAGCATGTTAAACTCGTCTGTTGTGTTTAATATCCTTTCAGAGCACCTGTATCATCAGGAGAAAATCTGGTGATAGTGGTGATTGAGTAGAGTAGATTAAGGAATCAACAAACGAAGAAACTAAATAAAAGCGCAGTAGAAAGTGAACGACTACGAATCAGAAGCCCCCAGCCTAAGATTCCTTCGCACCATGCCGACAATCAAATGCTTCGACTTGACGAGGAACGTAACACAATCACCGAACATAAGCCCCCAGAGAAAGCCAAAGTAGGAAGCACCACCCTTCTGGATATCTCATCAGTAGGGGGAGGGGAGGCGGGGGTGGAAAGTGAACTCACCGATGGACTGACCTTCCCAATAGTAACGAAGATCATCTCTCTGGAGCCTTTGTACATTTTGTAAGGAATCCTACCGTCCAGGACCGATGAAGCATTCGTGGCAACAACTGGGGCATGCCAGCGGTACTTGATGACCTGTTTCTGCTCCTTGAGATCAGTGACATCGCCAGCATCGAAGACGCGAGGATGGCCTTTGATTTGGAACGTTGGCGCGAATTTGACGAATTCCGACAGGTTGAGGGTCTCGGCGCCTAGGGAAGATGCGATGAAGGCGGTATTGGGACGAGGACCGCGGCATGAAACCCGAAGCAACGTATAAAAGGAATGAGGATGGGAGCTGTGGTGGTATTGGGAACTGACGACTAGATCAGGGTGTAACATCTTGCCATTGGGCGTTATAATTGCCTTCTCGGGGTTTCTTGAAGCATCTTCAGGAGTAAAGTCAGCCAAGACGAGCTCAACATCGTGGAGTCAGAGGCGGCGCTCAACGTTCTTTCTGAATTTATTAGGGTAGGCGTCGTTGAGGAGAAGATTCTGGCTGTGTATGATGGTCCCATTCTTGGTCTGCTTGAGATATAGTCAGAGGATGAACATGACAAAGTTCCTGAAAGGACTTGAATGCACCTGTGAGAGGTCTTTGATCTTCTTAGCGAATTATGATAAGTACGTTTGAGAATAATATCTCATAGAGCATGGCAGAATACTGACCGATTCCAATTGAACTACCTCCAATGCATAGAATATCATTGGCCTTCTCGGATTGTGCATGCCAGAAATCAAACTACTTCAAGGCTTCCAGCTTGGTGTTTGGTATAGCAATAGGCCCATCCCAAATGCTCCCAGGGGTAAGAATGAGGACGGAATAATCGACCTTTTCGTCATTCGTGAGGGTAACGTACTAAATTTAAACGTAGCCACTATTGGAGCCATGCTCCGACTCGGTAATTGAAGTAACCTGTCCAACGATGATTTCACCGTTCCCGTCGACAAAGAGTTTGTCGTAGGGCATGATAATCTTAGCAAAATTTCCCTCCGAGGTCACAGATGTGGCACGGACGGACGGATAAGGGCGAGCGCTTATGATGATGAGATGAGACGATATCTGGAGGGATCGGGTTTCGGAGAAAGCTGCCTGGTGGCTGGGGCACGCCGCACCTGCGCCACCCCCACGGACGACGAGGAACGTTCAAGCGAGCATTCGATGTTGACATAAGTTAAAGTATAAGTAGTATGGTTCAAGACTTCAAGTTGTTCGGAAATCTTTTCAGTTGTGTTCCACGTGGTGTTCATCATTTATTCCCAAACTACTTACTCCATCGGGATGATCGATGACTTCTTGCGATTCCGGAGTCGATGTTGACTTGATGCGTGATTCGCCGCCTCTATGAGGCAGCGTGAATTCAGGTGTTTTTACTCTCTGTGCATCTCTTCCACGCAAAGCTCTTCCATCCTCACACATTCAGTCTATTCGTCCATCGCCATGTCCGTCCAAGGCGTCCGGAGTCCGCTGTGAGTCCCAAACACAATTCATTCCACTTAAAAGGTATCGAGAAATGAAACTGTCTTGTGCAGTTCTGCTGTGTTCCTCCTGCACATTGCTCTCGAAGCTCCTATCGCCTTTCAAGGGCTCTGGTCACCTGCGACCCTTCCATTCCTCCAGCTTAACAACACGGCGTTGGTGATCGTCAAGGTCCGATGTCCGCATGCATAGTACAGCAAGTCTCCTACTCACACGTCCTGAATATTCGCATTCTGGAATATTGGAATCTTAGTTATATTCTGCGCTAGTTCTGGCATCATGCCTAAGCTCCTTGCTCTGCTTTCCCCTTCCTGGTAAGGCCAGTCTGTTCTTACATCAATAAGTCCATTAATATTCTCCTCGTCTGTCCACCTACCTGTGCAATCCAGAATTCTTGCCCGGAAAACGCGCATTGGCCATGGGACTATGCATATACCATAGCGTCGCGTCAACTATTCTCTTCCAATCTCCGCGCTTCATCCCGCACTCATTCGGACCGCTCATGGAGCAGTGCGTATTACTTCATTCATGCCAACTGCGTTACTGTGAACTAAGTACTTTGCGCAGCTATAAGGTGACACCAGAGCTTCTTTGGGGTACTTTCCACGGAATTGTGGGTCTGGGGATGGTTGTTTGGTGGCAGGTGACTGTGCCGCTCACTTCGACGGTACGGGCATTGGCAAAATGAGGGCCATTTATACCTGTTTTATATGTTATTTGTAACGTAAGATGTATAGGAGTGTAGGACGAGGGAAGGCTTCTCTAGCTTAAGTGCATCTTGAGATGTGTTGATGACCTCTCCCGTGATGACTTCTCATACTGAAGCAGACGAAGTAAATCCCATCGGAAATGGTTCGCGTTTTGAAATCGACATATAAATATGATGGAAGGTCCAGAGAATTGGGTGCTGCCAGCGAGGGGCCAAACCAAGGCCAAAGGTTCGAAAGCACAACATCTGTGACTCCCATGGCTCTTGACGTCTGTGACGCAGGCCTGCGTTGAGGCGAGGCGAGGGGTAGACAGACAGAGTTTCGCGTGGTTTCATCTAGGATTTAACAACAGTTGTGTGCCAATGCGCCGACTATTATGGACCATGAGCGCCAGAATTGTCCTTCTTGTCGATGGGTTCGTCTAACTCCAAATGAGGATGTGAGGTAGGAAGCATGATTGCCTCTGAAAGCAGAATCTCATGATCACAAGGCCTGGTGTGTTTCGGACATGATGGTATCAGCCACGAGAGCGCGAGAGGCGGTATCGCATGAAGCAATAAGCGAAAGCCACCAGCAGTACTAGCACCAAAGTGATGGCCCTGGTGCCAATAGCTGATGTTTCATATTCAACCTGAAAGCGCGTTGAACAATCGAATACAGCAGAAGCCAGTAGAAGCAAGGATTTAACCAAGGGAAAACATACCACTGATGTGAAAGGAGATAAGATGGGTATAGTGAAATGTGAAGCTGACCGAACAGGCATTTGGCGCGTGTAATGGGTGGCAAGATATATGACCAACACCATAAGAGATAAGACAAACACAAGTAGCACGATCTGTGACCAATGATACGTGAATGAGATATCAAAGAGTATCGTCAGAGCACGTACCACCAATCTTTCCAAGAAAGCATGCTTTTCTCTGTGTTGCGCTGCAAGAGCAGATATCTCATTCTGCAACGAAGTATCGCCTCAATAAACGTTCTTTGGTGCGAAAGGATAAATGGGCTTACCGCGCGTTTGACTTCTTCTGCGTGTAATAGAGTTCGCAGTTCCTCTTGGTGCACCTCCTTTGTGGAGAGCAGTGTCTCAGCAGACAAGGCACGAGCCGCCCAATAGTGTTCAGCATGAGAAGAAGGTAACCGGGCTAAATTACCATCTTGCAACTGAGAGACAGAACATGCCTTTGTAGGCCAGAAGGAAACAGACAAATCTTGAGCAGCTAGTTGTAGCGTCTGCGATGTTGGCCGGCTAGTTGAAGCCACAGTATGCCTTGGCGAAGGAGCCTTCCTTAATTTTAAACCTGTGTTCATGGAAGTTCAACTTGAAGTTAAATACTTAGAAAAGTCGTTTCAGAAGAAGAATCAACATGATCAGATCGGCAGATCGGCCCGACTCGTCCGACCATGTTGTTACTCAGTGACGTTGCGCACGGGCCTGCTCCTGACGGCGACGACGAAGGCTGCGACCTTGAGGCCTCATGCGTGGTTAGACGCGCATTGCAGGCGTATACCCTGCCATTACCTCTCTCATCTCTCGACGAATCAAACATGGCCGCCAATCTGAAAATTCAGCGTCCAAGAGCAACGACTCTGGCGTCAGGGCAGGCTCAACGGCCAGGTGAGAGGCAAGGACTATTGTGCGTAGTGAAATACTTAATGTACTTCACGTAGCCCAACAATCAGCCGTGTTTGCTCGATTGCAAAGTCTCTTCCCAGCAACTCAACCCCAGGATGGTGTGGCGACGAATGTGACACCCGAGAAAGTAGTTCCACCAATTTCGAGTCCAAAAGCCGTCCCATGTCTTCGAAAGATCCTCAAAGTCCGAATTCTGACGTGGAACATGCATGATTCTGTGCCGAAGGTTAGCTAGGACAATGCATTTTTGACCACCAACGTATTTTAATTTCACACATAGGGAGACCTCGAAGAACTTTTGGGAAAAGTTCCGCTATGGAGTCCATCAAGCTCGACCCCCTCTGGGGCATTTCCCAATTTGCCCATCGAGCCATTTCATCCATACCATCTGGTCGTAGTGTAAGGAATGTATGTTCAAGTGCACAAACCGCTTACGACCCTAATTTAGCGCAGGACAGGAATGCCCATCCCTATCTGGTGAGTATGATCTCTTTGTCAATAGCTTCAATCTTGAATTCTTTTCCAGGCATTCCCATGGGCTTAGGTGCCGGGTTCAAGCTGATCGACAAGGATAAAGACCGCGATCGGGACAAGGAAAAGGACCGTGATCGAGAAAAGGAAAAGGGCAGAGAACGGGACAGGGAGTACGATAAGCCACGGTACAAACACAAGGACAAGGATGAGCCACCAAGTACACGCAAGATTCCGGAGACGCCTTATGAAGCTCCTTCAGGATGGACGTCAATGATCGAAGACTGGCTTTGCCAGGGCAATGGTTCTAGCATTCGTACAGGATCTCCGACAGTCGCTGATGTTGGCTTCCCCAAGCCCCTGACGCCCCGCCTTCCACTCAAGGAGCAGCGAAAGGGTCCGTACCAGCTACTTATCAAAGAGCGGATGATGGGGATATACCTGGCGGTTTACATCCATCGTGATCTTCGACCGCTTGTACGAGGTGTGTATATCAATAATGTATTCGTTGGCTGTATACTGACTGGGTTCTAGGTATCTCTAGGTCAGCTGTAACGGCGGGTTTAATTGGAGGGCGCGTTGGGAATAAGGGAGGGGTTGGTATAACCGTCAATCTCGACGGCACAACGTTGCTATTTCTGAATGCCCACCTTGCTGGTTTGTCAGATTCTCGCCGGTCTAGTTTCTGCTCACCATCATCCCCATAGCTCACGAAGAAAAAGTCAATCATAGACTTTCCAACTTGGCTAAGATCAAGGTAAGGCTTTTCCCCTTCCCTTGTAATTCCTTGTTGTAACTACCCTTGCAGGCTGAGCTCTCTGTGGATGACTTTCTGGCTAATGACGATCCGCGAGTCATGGCGGAAGGTAGGTTGCTTGAGCTGTAATATCACCGTTGTGTCACTAACATGATGATACAAGATCTTACTGATAAATTTGACTATACTTTTCTTTGCGGCGATTTGAACTTTCGACTGGATATTTCTCGATTACACGCCGACTGGCTACTGTCACGCAAAGGCAATTCAAGCCCTTCACATCCCTGGCTAGAAATGTTAATTAGGCAACCTCCGCAGAATACGCACAAGCCCTTGCCTTCGACCAACTTACAAGGCTGATGCAAAGCGGCCAAGTATTCGTCGGTTTCAAGGAAGCGCCAATTGACTTCCCGCCGACCTTCAAATATGACGTCGTGCGTACTGTCAAACACGCGAAACACCGCAAGTCGAAGCTCGCCCGCCTGAAGCGCCTTGCAGAAAGGTCTCATCGACTCACCGAAGTCGAGAAGGAAGAGCTCGAGGAGCTCGAGAAAGAGGAGGCCGAGGAAGAGGCGAATGCGGAAGCTGAGGAGGAAGGCGAGTCAGTGGCGTCATCCATCTGGACCTCGGCGCATTCACGCGCGGGCACGGATCGCGAACGCGAAGACGAAGAATTTTTCACGTCACCGTCAACGCAGACGATGGCGACGTCTCCGAGCAAGGTTTCGGTTGTGCTTGCGGCACAGAAGGCGAAGGCGAAGTGGTTGGCGCTACTCGGCCCGGTGCCAGGAAAGTTCCTCCGGAGGGGAAAGTATGTCGCGATGCCTGCGAAGAAGGTGCATGGGCAACATAGTTCTGTTGATGTTACGTCAAATGGGTTGTTGGCTCCGGCCATAGCACCCGAGCGCCCTGCCTCGCTGGATGCTGGCGATCGAGCACTGCTGAAGCCACCGCCGATGCATTTGGTCAATTCGACGAAGTCTAGTGTTCCGAGTGAAGAAGAGGATGCAGAGGGTGAGAAGGGAGTGTATGATTCATCGAACAAGAAACGAGTTCCAAGCTGGTATGTCGTTTTTCTTCCTCGACGTATCTTTATCTTCTTTCACCTGCTTATCGACTATATTGATCATGCCCAGGTGTGACCGAATCCTGTTCAAATCTACCGTTGAACCAGACTTAGAGCCAGAGGAGGTACAAGAACGGGTTAACCTTTCTCGTCCACGCACTCGCGTGGGGCAGTTCTTCGCGAACGCTTTCCGACCGCTTTCCGCACGCCCACGGCGAGACTCTGTTGTGTCTATCACCACGAACACGGCTTCGAACTCGTATGACGAGTCACAGTCACCTTCCTCCTCCTCCTCTTCCTCCTCCTCCTCCTCACCCGATTCGCACGATAACGTCCTGAACGACGTTGCGCCTTTCTCCCGGTTTGCCCAGCAGCCGCTGGTGAGCCTCACACAACATAAACCCGATGAATACCCAGCCGACTTGCCGACGCTGCCGACGACCACCAAACACGCTGACCTTGGCCTGCATCGGTCCACATCCGCGTCAACTTCGTCACCCTCGTCACCCTCTTCTTCTCCAATAATAATTAACCGTATTCCGCACACACGACGCGCCTCTGTCCTAGCACCGCCAACACTCGTCCTACCACAACACAACCACTTCCCCTACCAACCCCAGTTATATACCCAGGCACAGGTGGCCCCGACACCGTCACGCTGGCGCTTCCTCCCATCCTTTCTCTCGCATCACACTGAGGCACAGAGTAATACATCCATCGAACCCCCGCCGAGTGTGGAGATTCAGCCGCGCAAGGGGGATGTGGTGTGTCTGAGGTATCATACCCTTGATGATCGCGGGATGAGGCGGTTGGAGGGGAGGAGCGATCATCGGCCGGTTGTTGGGTCTTATGCTGTGTACCTGTAGAGTCAGCGACCGATTGTAGGTGGCAGGTGGGGATCATCTGTGGAGTTATATATTTTAGAGCATTTGTAATTTGGATGGTATAGTACTTACACGTATATGTGATAGTGATTACTGGTTGGGAAAGAGTGCTGCTGTTGAAGCCCTGAGGCACATTGCGTTCTAAGGTCTATGTAAGCTCTGACTTGCAGTTGCCCGCAACTTGTTGTCGAATAGCACTTGAGTATTCCGTAACCTCTATGATGTTGATTTCTTGTTTTTTTTCTTTTCAAATTTACAACCTATACTTTGCCTATACTGCATCGAATGCTCATTGCATCCCCATGGAGAGACGGTCTACTTAGTATCATCACACCACATGAGAAATTCGAGTCCTATCCACCGACATGCCACTTGAAGGGTAGCACATAATGAAGAAACTTTCTATGTAATGCAACGTCTTTGCTGTCGAATATGTCACCGTTCAGCAAGGAGTCGGATTTTCAATGTGCTGCATAGGTCGTCAGCTGTAAGCTCAAATCTTGGTATGATTTGCGAACAAGGGATATTGAGCGACCATTGAACGGGGCTGAGTGGCACAGGAAATTTTGCAAGCCAGGCACGAAATGTCTAAAAGTATGAAAGCGTTCAGCAGAGTTTGGACTATTCAACAAATTGAATTACATACTTATCCTCATATGCTGCATATGGCGAATGTAGGGGAATGAGAAAACAAGCGTCAGAGCATTATGTACCTTAGGAGTCATGTACTTACATAGCTTAAACTAGGTGGACGTTTTCAGACGTTTTCGAGGAGGAGAGGAACCGGACCAATCCGATCACTTCGGTTCTGCCCCCGAGGTTAACGATCATCAACAATACAATGCACTGCCTCATCGGAGTCGAAGTTCGAAGTCTGATCATGCTCGGCACGTCCGACCTTCGAATTGAAGACACCGACAGATGTCCAGACTATGTCCAGCTATGTCCAGCTCTTTGTTCCTGAACTTCCATGAACACCTGATGGACATTCCCATGACATGACACAGGCGTCCTTTACTGCCACTGGTACGTTCGAAGTCTGCGCAATTCATGCTCAAAGGCCGTGAGACCATCGTATCTCACAAGGTCTGTTAAAGGACTGCGCAAGAGCGGAACAGGGTCGTTTCGTACAGCATGGCGCCCTCCGTCATTATCGATAGTGCAAGCTCTCAAGTATCATACTCTGGGTCACAATGGCAATCGGGCTTCGATCCATCTACCTATGGAGGCAGCTTTAACACCTGCCGAACGGATACGAATTCGAGCAGCACTACGAGTGCACCAAAGCTGTCCTTATCCTTCACCGGTAAGCAGCACACGCATGTAATGAGCTGGCCTCCCCGTCCTTGAACTTTCTGTATGGCCGTAGGTAGCGCCATCCAATTTTACGGACAGCCCACAAATGATCTCAAATTGAATTACACCTATGATGGCTCCAGGGCTCTTCGGGCTGATACAGCCTTCACCCCTGATATTCCCGGCAAGGTATGATTTATTCCATGGATGCTTTATCGCACGTTTGTCCAGCGGTGATCTCGTGTAGACAGGGATTCGACTGTGGGGAATACGGAATGTTACCTCAACCTACCACAGGATTTCCCTGATACCTATCAGCGGACAACCCATTTTCGACTATGCTGTGGTTACTCCCACATCATCTACGTCCCTTCGCGGAAACATTTTGGCCCTTGATGATACTGACCCTTTGATCAAGTATAACGGTACGTGGACCTCAGAGTTCGGGACGCGATTCGATGGAGGGCTTTCGTACAATGATACGAGACGCGGAACGAACAGGAGCGGCGCCTCGTTTTCAGTGCAGTTTGTCGGTGCGTTCATATGGATGATTGCTGCCGAGATCTACTTCAATACAGCATTTCA
>JABCKG010007873.1:0-13889 GCA_018851835.1 Hypsizygus ulmarius | reverse complement strand
TGTGGCCTTGCCCCTCAAGTCTTGTTCAACAGGGTTTCTGAGACTCACTGGATCTATCCAAATGAACAGAAAGTAATCGTACTCATGTATTTGAAGAACCGCCCAACTAGTACATTATGTGGTTTTTCGACGTGTTTTTAACGCGTTAAAAAAAACCATCACGTGAGTTTTCACGTGCCATACCCTTGTCCGATATAGTATATTTAAGGGCTGAAATATAGTATATTTCAGGCCGATTTTGGCGTAATTTTCTGGACAGACCTATGAGGGAGCTTCCCAGGGCCTAAGTTGACGTTCAACTGGCAATATATGTTCGAGATTCCTGAAACCTTGGCAAAGTCTGACGCAGAGATCAGATATCTTAAAGATTAGAGCGATCACGCGAGGAACTCAGAGAGCGCATATATCGTGCTATAACATTTCTCGACCAAATTATTGCTTCTGTACAAGGCCTCTCCACAAAAATTATGCATCTTTCAGATGATGCGAAACAGTTGTGGGCACGAGTTCTGGTATGGGACACGCAATCTGCTATTTCAGCTCCTAAAATTCTTGTAGACACAAAGCGAGGAGAGCAGAAGGGCAAGGAAAACATGGGGCTTCCCTTCCTTCTGACTCCACTGCAGTGCGCTCTGGCAAAGGTATGTCACCATCTTTTGCATAAATACATCTGCCCATCGATACCTATTTCTGTAGTGGCTAGTTGTTCAAAGCAATGCGAACCCACGATACCTTGTCATACAGCCTCTTCTCAGTTGACTCTCATCGAATGAGTTTCACTGACAGGTACCTTCTCGACATCGATTTCTACATAATCCGTTAAATAGCACAGAACCTCCTTCTGATTCAGGTCAGCCCCATTCTCAGTCAAATGTCGAAGATGTACAAGGGGCTAGCACTGCAAAAACTCGTTGGATAATCTGAAAAATACTGCCCAGCTTGTGGAAGTGGAGATTTTGCTCTGCCCAAACCCAGCCTGACATCGAATCAGGTGCCACAGATGTCAATGTTTTGGTCTGACTTTCACGTCTTACCCCTTTTCTGCTACTTCACTATACTTTCTCCGGTTGTGTATTTATTGGTTTTTGCATGCATTCTTTGACCAATACCCTCATATGCACCATATTCCTGAGCTTAGCGAATCGACGAATCTTCGTCTCTTCTTTTTTATACGTAGACGGAAAGATTACCATCGATCATCATTTTCATGTGTGCTATACTTTTGAAGAGGCCTGGATGGATCTGTATGTGTTAATTTAATAGTGAGCATTACCTGGAATTAAGTTATAAGAATTGACTTCTGACACGTTCTGTTCTCGTATACTACACCCATAAAAGATGCAGACCATCACATCCATTGAGCCACAAGTCTAACACATGCCGCATCTCAGGTAGTCGAACCTTCTGAGCCTCTCCTGTCGCACCTGCCATACGGAGCAATTCTGAGATCCTTTCAGTGCCCAAGGCATAAGATGAAACATGGCAGCCATTCACACCTCAGCTGCTGTGGCTGCATTAGTAGATCAAAGGGTAATGTTCGACACTGAGCGTGTCAGCACGCTCTTCACCGCTTTCCCATCCGATTCGAATGCCCGTTATCATGACAAGGTTTCCATCCTCACATTCTGCCTGCGAAAACTCTATAAGGCCAATCACAAAAGTTTTCGTGATATTAGTCTATTTATTTGACTATTGAGGCATACTTGTATCACCCCAGAATGGCAGATTAGCTCATTCTGGACAGTGTCCGATGAACTTATTCAGTGTTGAGGATATTCGACTCCTCAAATGCAATCTGGGTCGGCGAAACGTCTCCAGGAGGGCGCGCGGATATGTGCCATAGCTTGTTTCCACAAAGAAACGATAATGATTATTCTATAGTGTGCTCGTACACATGGATATAGTCATCTGCAGTCAAGCAAGCCTATTTTGTACAAAGATAGAAGAGGTCACTGACCCTTTGCCGTTAAGCTGTTCGCAATGTTTCACATTTAATGGTGTTGAGGTCAACGAAACCGTCCTCACTATCGTCAAGCGACAAGATTCCTACAATAATGATGTCAAATATCTTGACGTCATCACAGGAAAGACCTTGGGTCTTGATTCGGTATATGCCTTTGCCACGTCATTGCAGCAAAGAATGAGATTCTTATATGGTCCTTGTTTCTGTAGAAGTACTGGAAAGAAGGGTACAAAATCGTCAATGGAAGCGGAGTGATCGACACATGCTGCCCTGGACTGTTATATCCACGTACTCTCACAGAGGATGAGGTTCGGCGCCATCTTGCAGAGCGTTTGCGCCCTTACATCTTTGCCACCCAGCCAGATCCCAAAGATGGGCAAAGCTACAAAGAGGCGTTGCTCATTAGAGAAGCCTGTCATATGTGTGCAGATAGAGAGGCGTTTTGGGCCGTATCTCTGCCTGTTTTCTTGTCACATGAGTCACGCTGCTGGCATCTCCACATTGACTGTTTCTACCATCTGATGCCACGGCGTCAGTTCAGTTTGGAACCAGTGGAGAAAGTGGATTACTCTTGATTTTTATTCTGCTCTCTACAAGTCCCTGGTGGTATTGAACTAGTGCAGCACGGCATTATTACTCTAGTTATTTTCGACGATTTGGCGATTTAATCTTGCAATGCCATTTCGAAGTCTATTAAAAATCGCTCCACTCATGTCAGCCCACGTCGCGTGCAAATGTCAACATGACATTCATCTTATCCACTATACAGATTTTGATAAACGTCTCACAGGCACTTCAGGCAACCCTCTGGTGACCTCCACTTAGGGAGGACTGTCTCACCTAAAAGTTCCCCCTAATTAGGGTCACTTGGGTGGGTGTGTCCCACATATGTTGGGCACTTCCATATATCTTCTCTGGGCTTGCCCAATAGTGTGGGGCAGCCCATGTTCTTCATGTCTGGGAGAGCCCATTGGTGTGTCTGGGAGCCCAAGCCATTGGGCTCTCCCACCTTGTCACACTTTATGGGGGTGCCCATTGGTCTTTGAGAGTGCCTACATCAGATATAACAATAGTTTGAAAGCAAAAACTTGTTAGTTTTAGTACTAGTATATGGCTTGCTTACATTCAGCCAAACTGCAAGGATTATGGGCAGTATACATATTTGGTACTTTATATCCAGGTTCAATACAATTATGATTTATGCTATGTCAATGGCAGATTTGTCATATTAGAATTGCAAGCATTAACATACTGTAATGCCAATGTTTAGATATCTATTGCACTTCTTATAAATTTAATATTGATGGTGTTCAGCAGAGTGCAGTGGTTTGAGTAGGGGGTGAATAATTATACTGTTGTGGCATATACTGCTATAAAATAAAAGTGTACTAGAAAGTTTGTTCTACTGTAAGGAATTATCTACATGTTTCAGGCTATTCAGTGATAACCTTTAAACATAAACTTTTCAATTTTGCAGACTGTACTTATACATCTCAATATAAGAAAGAAACTCAGAAGTAAATGCTCAAGGTAAATGTTGAAACTGAGGAATTTATCTCACTTTGACACCATACATTATTTTGCTTTGTCAGCTTTTCTGAGCCTTCACTGGTGAGCTTATTTTGACTCAAGTGTTTGTAATACATAATTTCTGGTTTTAAAGACCATTACAGATCAATATATCACTAGCCCAAAATCACAATTCTTCTAGACACTACTTACATGTCAAAGAGTCACTATCACAGTTGATTTGCCTAGATTGTGTAGTCCTGCATCTGCCTTGATACTCATGAGATTGTTGAAAGAAAGGTTGAAATCTGGTAGGCTTGAAGAGACTTTCATTTTGTAATATGTAATTTACGGCTATGAACTTGTGAAGAGGTAATTTTTCTTGTAACACATAACATGGGGTCAGTAGTTGGCTGTATTAGTACAGTATCTAATACCGATGTGACTGATAAAGTCAATCATTTAGCTGATGACCCCCACAACTATTCTTTGGGCACTCCCATATAATCTTTATGGGCACTCCCACTATCTGACAATTACCCTTTGGGCACCTTCACTACTCTTATACAGTCTTCATGGGCTCCCCCACCATCCTCCAAGTTCTCATTGGGCATCCCCACACCGTCTACATGGGCACCCCCACTATCTGACAATTACCCTTTGGGCTCTCCCACTACTTTTATACAGTCTTCATGGGCCCTCCAAGTTCTCATTGGGCATCCCCACACCATCTACATGGGCACCCCCACTATCTGACAATTACCCTTTGGGCTCCTCCACCACTCTTATATAGTCTTCAGGGGCTCCCCCACCATCCTCCAAGTTCTCATTGGGCATTCCCACACCATCTACATGGGCACCCCCACTATCTGACAATTACCCTTTGGGCTCTCCCACCATCTCCAACTACTCATATGGGCACTTCCATAACATCCAACAAAATAATTCAATCCATTAACAAAAGACAAGTTACATATACTACAAAAAAATACTATCATCAATAGAGACAGATTGATCATCAAAAGAGACAGAACAGAATGAGTCTGCAAGATCAACTGCATCCAACGTCTCCAAAAGTACATAATCAGAGTCTTCAGCATTATCCTCAAACCATCCATCATCCTCATCATCTACATGGGATTTCATATTCCATTCATCATCAGCATCAGAGTCCTGCACAGAAGCAGTGCCTTGTGCAATGCGTGCTTCAAGTATCTCCTCTAAAGAAGGACCCCAAGGTGGCAGTGAATCAACATTTCCAAAATTGAGAGATTCAACAGACTTTTGCCACGTGGCACAGAGATGGCACATCTCTGTGCATCGCAGCATCACCTCATAACGGAGACTGTCATCATCTGGAACAAAACATTTGGTATGTTGATGATCTCATTGCTTCACGCACACTCACCAGTGCTATCATATGTAACATTTAAAGTCATCCACTCCTCTGCGAACCACTCTCGCATTGCTCGGCACTCATGTCACAGACGGTTCTGCTCCTCGAAGCAACGATCACGTTCCAAAACAGCCTTGATCTCATCGCACACTCGGTCATTCAAAAGCCAAGGCAGTGGCTCTGTACCCGGCATATCATCATCAAGTCCAATATCCTGCCAAATCTCATCATCAACGTCAAGGGCGAACAGGCCTTTGCAGTTAATTTTTTGAGGGCAACGGGCTCCGCGAGGTGCTTTCCTCTCCTTAATGAGTTTCGCCATAGTGCTACAAAGCCTGTTGTAATCTTGAGCAAGGCGCTGGATGGTGAGTTCATGTCTGTTCACAGAAGACTCAGTGTGAGCATGTATCTTTTTATCTGTGACAAGTATTTGAGAAAACATAAACACGAAAAGGACATCAAATCTCACCATTGACTTGCTTATGGAAAGATCTTTCCAGGCGATCCAATTCGAACTTGCGGAAACGAAGCTTGTCACGTAAGTGTTGCTTCAAAGCATGAGCATTCATACGTGCAGCGATGTAAGGGTTACTGATCAAGCGTTGGAGCTCGTTGTGATCATTGACGCCGAGTGCCCTTTCTTTGGCCTGAATCCTACGATTGCTTTCCAGAAGACTTTCACGAGCACGTTCTAACCCAATCTTAGCATCAGGGTCAATGAGAATGCCCTCCAACTCTTGTACATGCTCCTTCAGGATATCTCGACCTTTCCGCAAATGTATAACCTCTTCTACAGCCAATTTACCATGACCACGAGAGCGACCTGGTGAAGAATTCCTATTATTAGACGAGGGCATTGTACTCTGAAATGTCAATTGGGACTTACGAGGAAGTGGTTTGGTCTGCGCATCAACTTGTGCTTTCCACTGAGCATGCAAAAAACCTTCTGAGTGACCACAGTCCTGTAAAACTGCTTCCGCAGTGGTGAGCTTCGATTGAGTATGTTGACTCCGATGTAGCAGCCACTGCCCCAACTTCTCCAGGATCTCAGTCTGAGCATGTTGGACTTGACGGTCCAGTGTATATAATCGTCGATGATACTGTAAATCAAATCAAACAAATATTAGTTGATGTCTTCAATATGTCAAAGTAGAGCTCACCCCGCAGACACGTAAATATGCAATCAATTTGCTGATAGAATGCCAGAAACGCTCACAACCTTCGCCATCCGTGAGGCTGAACCCTTTCTGTTTGCAGGGATGGTAAATGATCTGACATGGCCACTGATGCCCAAACACGTGAAAGACCGAGATCCCAAATATAAGTCGATTAGCGTAGCGATTAAGGAATCCCCACTTCACATAGCTTTGGTGCATTTGACATCCGATATCGTAGAGTAAACCAATGGTGAAATCGAGAGGAATATGCTGGAAGAGGGTCTCGATGAGCACTATAGTGTAATGCTGCTTCTCACCTGCTGACCTCATATTAACAATCCAAAGAACGATGTCGTGGCGACACATTAATGCCATAAGTGCAGTGTCATCAAAAAACTGCATGCTGGCCTTTTCGCGTCTGTCGTCGGCCGCTGTGAAACCGAATTCACAGCCGTCCAAGGCCAACTTTGGGACACGCAAAGGTCTCTCAAAGAAGTCTTCCTCCTCCTCAGGTTCCTCTTTGCACCATTTAGTGGGTCTCCCCTTTGATGGCCTGATGCTTTCGACGTACTTCTCTATCCGATTACCATCCTGTTCAGGAATAAAAACAGTCTGAGGATGTGTTCGAGGCAGATCACGAGCCTGGCAATTTCACTTCTGAGTAAAGCAAGCATCAATGCAAACAATAGCATCAGGCCTGAAAGGGACAGTTAGATAGTCAACGTCAGACCAAATCACCATATATGATGCAGTAAAGCTTACCCAGATGATTCGCTCTGAACATGTGGAAACTTGCCTCCAAAGCACAGTGGGCAACGTGAGCGCAGATAATCGCTGGGACAAATACGGGAGAGAGGATCCGGGAACAGGTTGGAAGGCTGAGGTGGAGAACCAGATGTTGACTGCTCATCAATGGGCCATGGACGCTTGGCCACCGAGGGCCGCACATCATCTCTAGGTGTGTGCATGCCAGGATGACCACCATTCCTCTGCTCTGAGTCACGTGGCTGTGGAGGGGTGGACTCCGCGGCATCCTCATCTTCTATTTCCTCCACTGTGGGATGTGGGATACAGTGAGGAGTGCATGGTGTAGCCATTGGTGTGAGGTCCTCATCAGAAATGTCTTCCACCATTGCATGCCTTTGCGCTGTTGGTGTGCATAGTGTAGCCATGGGTGTGATATCCTCATCAGGAATGTCTTCCACTGTTGGACATCGGCATCGAGAAGCCGTGGAGATGGCAGAGTCAGTACCCTGAGAAATTGGTGGTGCCATAAGGGTGTGCAGGGTTGGTGTGGAGTTTGCACGGTCACCAGGTAAAGCTGGTCTTGAGGAGGGAGACATTCTACCATGTGTGGCGACTTCATCCGAAACATTGATACCATTGTCTATATCAAACTTAAGGTGGCGAACATGGTAGAGAATGAGCTCAACATGTCATGTGGTCGCATCTTGCAACGTGTTATACTATTGAAGCACATTACCAAATCTCTTGCGCAAAAAGTCCTATGCAAATAATCAGGATCGGCTAAGAAATAATTTGATGAAAGCATTGTGCACCTGTGTATTCAATTTGTACCCCTGCTTGAAGAGAAATGTTTCGACAGTTTTGCACCAAGCTGTGTTGTTGGGCGCGACGTTGACGAACAACGAGGTTACAAAATCTAAGACCTTGAGATCGACAGCCAGGGTTGGTGCGAGAGGTGCTGCAGCAAAATATCCACGCTCAAGTAGCTGCCTAGCGGCTGGTTTACAGGAACATATCACAATAGAGATCCTTTCTAAACCTGGAGGTCGTTGCATTCAATGATTGCGTGGTTATGGAGATATCAGTCAATGTACAATCAAAGCGTACCAGGACAACCTCCAAGGTTCTTTCATTCTCTCCACAGCTGCATGCTCTCTCAAGATGTGGTACCGGTTCACGAAGAGACTTCGTCACACACATCAACTCCATGTATGGCCCGATCAGCGCTGGAATGACTTCTTGCTGCCATCTCTTCCACTGCTTCTCTCTCTTCCATCGGTGTCGGGAGACTGGTGTTTGGTCCACTAAGTCAGGATCATCCTGCTGATGAAGCATAAAAGGACTATCTTCAAAGTCTTGCAGTTCCGCGAGTTGGTCCGCATCTGTGAGAGGAGGGCAACATTGGACCCCATTGGACAGACGGTCACCAGCGAACCCTACTTGGCCTAGGAGACGAGGGAGGTACCAATCTTGTATAAGTGTATTGCCATGTGAAAGAAAAACAAGCGGTGGAATTCAGCCCTTCTGGAGAACATGGGCATGCTTGGGTCCGGGGGATGGGGTGTATGAGCAGGGCATAGACGGACCGCGCCATAATTCTTTCTTCGAGATACAAGGTCGCATAGCTGAGGAATGAGGTTCTACAAGAGTAGTTGAGAATGATTCAGTTACTAGTGAGGTCAAGCATAAAATGAATGCGACAGACAGGCGGTGTCCATTTGGAGATATGGCCACAAGCCAAAGCATGATTCATTGTTCATATTTGAGATTGAAACGTGGGTCATGGCCACATGAGGTGGCACTGAACTCGATGTGGGAGTGTCCTGAGAATGGCTGGTATCGCGAAATACATGCAGAGAAAGTCGTCGAAAAGAGGCGGGACAGGATCATGTTTCTGTATGGGTATGAACAAAAAGTAACGAACCCCAAAGGCAACGTAAAGTCATTCTATGGGTAATGATGTACGGCAATATCACAGAAAATGGGCGAGAAAGGTTCCTATCATAGTACTAGGTGCAACGACGTATGGAGAAGGCTAAGAGAAATGGAAGTTGGTGGGCTATAAGAGAGGATGTAACATGAGGTAGTCGCAGTGAGCAGATCAATGGCGATCATATGCCAGCATGGCTTGCATTATTCTATTCTACAAAACGACGGAGGAATAAGAATGTTGGAAGACTCGAAGCATGAGAAAAGAGCAGCCCGGACTCACCTTCTTCAGATAACAGAAGCTCGAATAATACCAGTGACAATGCCAGCATGGCTTGCATTGTTCTACAAGGCGACAGAGGAGTGAGAATGTTGAGAGACTCGAAACATATGAAAAGAGCAGCTGG
Organism: Hypsizygus ulmarius; assembly: GCA_018851835.1. NCBI lineage: Eukaryota > Fungi > Basidiomycota > Agaricomycetes > Agaricales > Lyophyllaceae > Hypsizygus > Hypsizygus ulmarius. The sequence continues at coordinate 4,781 of JABCKG010007873.1, read as the reverse complement.
AACTCACCTTCTTCAGATACCAGGAGTTCGAGTAATACAGGTAAGCATCATTCTCAAAATCTCTACAAGGGAAAAGATTAGTCGTTCAATTGGTAACGAATGCATGAAAATCAAAAGTGTACTTCACTATAAGTCGAATACTGCAAATGTGGGATAAGGTAGCATGAGAAGCGGATGTCGATAGCTAAGGGAATATGGAAAATAAGTCAGATGCGTCACAAAATCAAATTGAAAAAACACGTGCTGCCAATGCTACCATTATGTCCACAATCAACAAGAACAGGATGTCCTGCTCAACAGTGCAGAACATGCATGCACACGATTGATGCAGAGTCTACATCGTTGGCATCACATCCATCACAACCAACTGATGCAGAGTCTACGTTGGATTAATGAATGATGCAGAGTCTATTTCATTAAATGGAAAGTAAAGCCTGGATAGCGGATGCTGAGGGGTTGATGTTAAGCAGCAAGGGCTTGAGGTTAGGTGGTATGGAGCATCAACGTGAGCTCAGAGCAAGACGTGAGGCCTTGAGGGAGGGAATCGAATCATGACCAAGGATTGTTGTCACTTGTTGAAAGTAAAGTGGAATGGAATGTTGAGTGGTTTGGCTATCTCATCAACCTTAAACAAAACACCTTCCAATACCACTGGTGCACGACACCCTCTTCTCCTTCTCACCCTTCTGTCATCCTGCTCTTATATTGTCGCGCCGCCACTCAGGATCTGGGAGGTAGACTCTGCGTCACTCCTAATAAGACTTAGACTCTGCATCGGTCTTACAAAACCACAGACTAGACTCTGCATCATCTGTGTATTTCCCGCCGTAACAGAGTAGACTCTGCGTCATCTGTTGTTGGTTATCTGTTGCGCACACACTCAAATACCTTCAACTATGCCATGCAGCATCATCATTTTTAGCTCGCATCTTAGAAGGTATTTTCTTCGTTGATTCACTTCTCACAACTGACACTCTAGACATTCACCAACTTCCTGGCAGCATAGGCCTCAAACCTGACTGTCACTCTAAAGTACCAAAGACGTTACAGCCAAATTCTATCTCAGCATCCTCAATCTCATTCAATATCTAGACTGTATTTCCACGTCATTCCTGACTGTGAACGCACTCGTTGTTTGCAATTATCTGTGAGTCTTTTGAGCATCAGTCTGGATATGGCTGTTAATTTGTTGAAGTATGCCTCTTTCTCAAATACAGTGGGCAACACCTAAGGATCTGGTCGACGATCTGAACTTGTTATTGCATAAATGTGGTCCTGAATATAGTACGTAGTTCACAAGCTGTCTTGGTGTACCCCCAACTAAGTATATCTTCCAGCTCGCACCATTTTCGACGGAAAGGTTGGCGCAGTTATTGGGAATGGAGACTTTTTCATCATGAGTCCTAATATGACCTGTATCTACACACCACCATTGGGCATGGATAGGTCGATGAGAGTACGTAGCGACGGGTGGTTCACTGATGATGATCATCTTGTGGGCCCCCAACCATATTCACCCAGTTTATGCCATTACACAGCCATTACTCGCAAACTCCGGGACCCTTTTGGTCCTCTCGCAGTCATGTGGTGGGTACCGACGAAGGCGGATTTCGATTTCGCCACTGCAGACATTATTGCTGGCTTAGGGCTGCTCAATCTGATAAAGCTGGGTCAAATGGGTGGGCTCATACATTCAATCAAACAAGAAGTCGATAACTACATGAAGGACGCAAGATTTCCTCAGGTGAAGAAGTCCCCCGTAATCTCACTCATAACTGCTTTAGACCACGCCTTCGCTCGCCTGGCATCCTTACCTATGAGTTTCTGTCAAATACATTTCAGCGTCGCGCTGCTGCAGCGCTGTTTCTTGAAACTGAAGGCGTACCTTGATTACATGTGCATCTTTCACCCAAGGATGATGGAGGAAGACCCTCCTGCAGCCTGTGTTGCAGACACCATTGGCACTTACACCTTCAATGACATTGTCGTACAGGAGTTCATTTGCGCTGGCCTCCCTGTCTGGATCGTGAAACCATTCTCTTACCTCCCGACCATTCGTATTGACTCGGTGGTTCAGGCTCTTCCACCTAATGCATGGGCAGTCCTTGATGACACCGACCCACCCTATCCTCCTTTTTTCACCGGATCAGCGACGTCCGGCCACAAATATAATGCATTTCATTCATGGGCACGAGGTGTTGTCGGATATCCCAACCCATTCGCAAGCCTACCACAGGAACTAGCACCTTCATCGTCAGATTCTACCACTGCAATTGCACCTAAATCAGGGCCTGCACGCAGCAATGTGAACATCTCCCTCAGCTTACAAGTGCATCAAGGCAAACAGAAGAGTCGTGGAAAGTCAACTCAGCCTTTTATGTTCCTTTTCGTAATAAGACTTATCCATTGTTTGGTTGAACAACTTCTGTAGACCCAAAATCAAAGCCGCCGCTGCAGGGTGCCACCTCAATCATCGGGCGAAACAAGTTTGCTGAACCTTTGAGCCCACTTTGTCCACCGTCAATATCTACTTGGAGTGATGTGCTCGCTTGCGTGGACAGGGATAGGTGTCAGTTGATGAGCGCTGTCCACCCTTCTGATGCAGGCTACGTCTTTCCAGACCCTGGGCTATTCATCGGCATCAGCGATCCTGAAAAACAACTTAAATATATTCATACCTGGCTACGGTATCGCCAAGCTCTCATATATCAAATGTCCTCTCAAAATGCACCTGCAAGTCCCATCTCTCCTCAAATATGGTGAACATTATTGAATTACAGTGAAGACACTGCAGAAGGGTCACAAAAGCTTCACCAGTGGCGTCAACAGGTTGCGGAGATACTGGGAGCCTGCGTTGAGGGTCAGGATATTCAGATTGATCCTTTGGCCATTGGTAGCACTTCATGGCATGGTCACGATCTCCAATCAGGTCGACTTCCCGCTGAACGCATCATCCATGAAGTAATATGGGAGCTTTACGAACTCAATTTTCGCTTCGAATTTGTTGGGCTGGACTCACAGGCACATCAAAACACTGGCGACTCTCTTGAAGTCTGCCAGCAGTTGATTATGTCTTGCTTTCCTGGATGACATGGTGGTTCGTTATTGGTTGCTGATGTGGAAGCCGGCGACAAGGGATTAGCTGTGGCATCATAGAAGGATCGTGCACCTTACCTGTTGGCGATGCTGAGGGTCATGAAGTCTTGGTCAGGATGTCCTTCATTGTTGACAGACACTGCGAACAAACACCTTGAGGAGTTGTCGGAGAAGGACGTGCATGTGGTGGAGGAGGGGTTAACAAAGTTCTATACACAGTCATTCTTCAACTACTTTGCGTGTGCTGCTATTGTTTCTCATCGCCTCTCTCGTGTGACCAGTAGTTGATATAGTGGCCTTCTTCCTTGGCATGGTCTGTTTTGGACTCTTAGTTGGGACCTTGATCTCTTTGTACCTACTCTGCTCAATAACATGTCTTTGTCCTATTCATCCACCTTGGGTAATTTGAAATATCTGTTCTACTTCTGGTATGCTATTGTTCTTCTAGATTGTGGCCCAGTGACATCTTTGGGGCCACGGCCAATGTGCATCATGCTAATCCTGAAACTGAAAGGTATGTTTGTTTGCCTTGTTTTTCTTCTTCTATCATTCATTCACTTTCTCACTTGTCTAGTTATGTCACCGCCTCGTTGAAGCACTCGCTCAAACACGAAAGCTGTTGCTGATATCCTGCTTCCTCCAACATGAAAAGCACCCAAGCCGCGTGCTAAACCGAAAAGAAAAGTGACTGATGTGGCAGAGAGTAATCCAGGTTTGCATTTTTGCATTGAAGATATTTTTCTGCGAGTTTTGCTGACCCAACAAAACAGGAGACCCTGGTGAATTCAAAGTTGCTGAGGAAACCGCGACGAAGAATAAGGCTCTGCGGCCCACCTCTAATTCTGTCAGTCGCCCACGGCCTGTGCCTCGCAGAGACCACATAGTTAATACCAATGACGATGCTTCGTTCATGTTGACTCGTCGAGGTTGGCGTAATTCCTCACCTGCCGCTCAATCAAGCCAGCATCAACCAACCACACAACAGCCCCCTCCTGATGGCAATACTATTGCCCGCGATCAAAGGCAGACACATCCTGAGGCTGGTAACCAAGCATTGTCCATACAAGATGCTGAGGCTACTAGCCATCACAGTGATGGTGATCAGTCAATTGAACAAACCTCCTCCTCTGCCCTAACCCACTCTCCCTCTCGAATGCCAACTGCCATTGTGTCAAAAGACACAGAACATTCCAAACCAGGGTCCAGTCCTCCGTCACCGAGAAACAGACTGTCATCACCGAGCGGTTCTGACTTCGAGGAAGACCAACAGCGATTAAAAAATGTACGCCCACTGAGGTCTGGATGGAACTGCACCCGACGATCGAGGAGCAGGACCAGGATGATGACGAGGAGTTTGAACACGATGTTATGGGCAAGCAGCCTGTTCGCTGTGCCCAAAACTATGACAGCACAGCGGAAACGTCTGATGAGAAAACTCCCCTGGCAACAAAGGGCAAGGTGAAGGAGACCAGGGGCCGTTTAGCTGAGCAGGGAGAAGATGAGGATGAGGATGAAGATAGTGATGCTGACCTTGGTAGAAAGAAGAAGAAAAAGATATCCAAGGCAGCCGGGAAGCACAAAGCTCATGTCATCGAAGGCAGTGAGGCCGAAGAAGATCCAACTGCTCAAGGCTTCAAATCTGGACCAGTACCTGAGGCCTGCAAGGATGCCGTATTCATAGCCCA
>JABCKG010007871.1:0-14038 GCA_018851835.1 Hypsizygus ulmarius | reverse complement strand
AGATTTGCCAACTCCCAAGTTCCCATCTCTTCGAGTCATGCAATCTCCTCATCCATGGCTGCTTTCCAATGTTCACCATCATCACATCCAAGAGCTTCATCGACAGTTTCAGGATTTCCTTCTTCATTTGCCATTGCACCCAAATACGTGGTCTCAAATGACTCTTCGACGGCTTCCTCTGGCAAAGGTGTCTCCTCTTCAGCGAGGTGTGCCTTTTGCTTTCCAGTTGCCTTTGCAGCTAATGAAGGAGTCAGACGATGTACGATCGAAGATGCAGTTGGTTGAATACAGCACGCTGGATGCGCTGCCAGATTGTCCAACTTTCGATAATTGATGCTGCTGGTCCTTGTATGCAATTTCCGTGAGTCCTCTGGACCTGGGGGATCAGGGTTTTCAGGTTCCTGAGTCACTGGAGTGTCTGGAAAAGTTTCTGGGGTAGGCTTCGAAGGCTCGAATGCATCATCAGGGGTTTGGCTGGCAAATTCTGGTGCTAACTCCCCCTCAACAGGTAAACCTGGTAAGTTCGCCTCTTCATGCTTTGGTGGTTCAATATTCTCATTGAATATGAAGTTCCTCGAAACTTTGATTTTTCGAGTCGTGGCATCGTAATAAGGTATGGCTTTCGGGCCATCTTCGAATCCTGTAAAAACCATTTTCTTCGACTTCGGTGCAAGCTTCGAACGATTCTTGTTCTCGTCAAGAATCCATACATCACATCCAAATTCTCTCAAGTGGGAAACATCAGGTTTCGTTCCCGTCCAAGCTTTGTACGGTGTTTTTCCGCTTAGTGCTCGAGTTGGAGCTCGGTTTCGAAGGTATACAGCATACAATATGGCTTCATCCCAAAGAAAGGTAGGAAGACCTTTTGCGATGAGCATGGCACGTACCAGCTCCATATAGATGCGGTTAAATCATTCAGCAATGCCATTCTGTGGCGGTGAGTATGGGGCTGTCATTTCGATTGCAATTCCCTTTGCCGCTGCCCACTTTCGCAACTTGTCATCTACTAATTCCTTTCCGTTATCGAAGCGCATATACTTTGGTGGCCGTCTGTGCTTGTTTTCTACAGTCGCTTCATACTGCTGGATTCGTTCAAATGTGGCGCTCTTCAGCTTCATGAAAAGTGCAGCGCCGAGGCATGTAGCATCATCTGCGAACGAATTATAATAATACCAGCTGCCAATCGACTTTACATGAGCAGGTCTCCAGACATCGCTCACAATGCGCTCACCTGGGACCTTCGAACAGTGTTCAGCTTCCTGGGAAAATAGATGATGTGCCTGTTTAGCTTGTATACAGGCTTCGCAGGTCTTCGAAGGTGTAGATGTCTCATCAATATTAAGTCCATCTACCATCTTCTCCCTCTTCAATCTTTCGAGTGCGCTAATGGATATATGTCTGAAGCGTCAGTGCCATTCGTCCCACGAGAGTTTTCAAGGTGCTGCGACATTCTCCTTCAAAGCAATTTCAGTGCGTGCGTCAAGCAAGTAGAGCCTATTCATCAGTTTCCCTGTCCCTATTGTCTGCTTATCTCTATTCAGCAGTGTGCATCGTCCTTTTCCAAATTGGACGTGTCCACCACTACTATTGAGTCGACTAATCGAGAGAAGGCAGTTTGGTGCTTCGGGTACGTAAAACATGTTCCTGAGCTGATGTCTGAATACCCCTCCCTCTACAGAGAAGTTTACGGCCACGGTTCCACGTCCTTTGACTTCGGCACATCCTGGGCCAACTCCTTTGATTGAAATTCCATGGACAGGTTCATAATCGATAAAGGCTTTGTGGCTTGTGCAAATATGTGAGGTTGTCCCCGAGTCGAGGATCTAATCATCGTAGGAGAACTCTTTCTTCTCGCTCGCCATATATGCAGCATCACCTAGCATTCAGTTTACTTCCGATGCCTGGTTTGCTTGGTGTCCCTTTCCAGCTCTTCAGCTTTTGGGACCTTGTCCCTCGCGTCCTCCACCCTTGGACCAACAGTCCCGGGCCATATGCCCCTTCTTGTGGCAATTATAGCACTCCTTTTCAGAGTTCTCTTTCGATTTCGAAGATCGGGCGCCTCCACGCAGCTGCCCTCTCACTTGGAGCATGGTGCTCGTAGCTTCGCTGCTCCATCCTTTGCATCGTCGGTCCTCCTCATATAGGATTGCGATCAATTCATGTGATCGAAGTGTGGGCTTATTCCCGCTCGATCCCAAGTACGCAGAGGTGTACATGTCCCAACTCTCTGGTAAGGACGTGATCAATATCATTACAAAGTCTTCATCTGAGACTTTGTTGTCCATCAGATGTAACTCCTCCTGAAGCTTTCGAAGCTCTGAAACGTGTTTGACCATGTCGAACTCGTCGGAATTGTCGGCCTGCATCCGGTACAATGCGCGTCACGTTGCCAGGACACCTAAATGGCCCTTCGACTCCTTCACCATTGAGAGTTGGTCCCACATCTCTTTCGCAGTTTCCGCACTACTAAGATGGACCATCTCCAAATCTCCGACCGCGAGTTCAATTCACATTCGAGTCTTTGCATCGCCCTCTGCCCATTTCTTCTGAGCCTCGAGTTCTTCTGGGGTCAGTGTTTCTGTGGCTAATCCTGGAGGCTTCGCGTCCTTCGCAATATACTTCTCCAGTCCAAGGTCACGCAAGACAGCGAGCATCGGTCACTTCTACGGCATCCAGTTCGTGGCCTTCAGCAATTCCATGCGGTATGATCCCGAAGTATGTTCTTCTGACATTTCATCAAGTAAGATATAGAGAGTGCATCAAGATATAAAGCTAGTGTATTGTTTGTAGTATTATAGGCTGGGGCCCATAACCTGTTGAGCAGATATGCACAGTTGGTGATAGTACAGAATATATGTCTCTTCTTAATAAGCATGGACTCAGAGAGTCCTTATATACTACTACAAAATATAACTAGAATGTTCTACGAGCTTCGAGTGCAAGTAGTAAATGTTCGAATACTTTACTAAATGTTCGAGACAGTTCGAACATTAGACTCGAACCTTCGAGTGGATTCGAAGCTTTTGATCAAACCTTCGAACTCTAATGCGGATGTACGAGTACCTTTGAGGATGTTCTACAACATTCGACAACAATTTTGAAGAGATTCCTCTCCTCAAATTTCTGTGAAGAGAAGTTCAAAATTTCCACATCGCAAATCTTTTCTCAGTCAAAACAACCTCGTGGAAAAAACCTTGACCATACTACTTTACAGTTCAAAAGTTCCAGTCCCTATTTGGCCAAGCCAATTGAACGACTGTCTTCAATTATTGTGGTTAAGTATATGGGAACTGGCTCGAGTCTATTTGTGTTATCCTTACTGCTCCTCCCTGATCTTTCCAGTCTGTCTTTTATATTCCCCTCTGATCCCTGCACCCACCAATGGTTCTTGCCCCTCGACTCAACATAGCAGCTGATATTGTCTGACCACAATGTATGGCTATAGTGCCTCCATCCAATGAAAATATCTGTTTGAGCATTTGTCCAATAAATGGCTGCACCAACTGAATCATCGACCATGACAAACACGCTCCATTGGCCATTCTCGACATATTTATCAGGAGAGTCTTTAAAGAAATGCCCAACCCAAGAGTGGGTGAAATTAACCATGATCCTGTACCCAGAGGCATTGTAGATTCGACAACCAACACTGGGTAGCTCCTGATTTATATTGCACAACTCCTACCAAAACACCTGGATACTCACATAGCAGTATTGTTGTCCTGGCTACTATGCTCTGCAACTAAATTGTCACATCTCTTTGTGGCTTTGCCTTGGTATGCATTCATCTCTTTGAGTGCAACCTTGCTGCAGTCAGCAGCAGTGATCTGGGCATCGAACTTGTTTTTGTATTCCAGGAACTGCCTGAGGTAGTCATTATCAATAATGAGGCCATAGGTCATTCTGTGAGTATGAGGTCAGCATAGACTATTCAATCAATGTGGCTATGGTCCTTCAACCAGAGATAGCATGTCCTTTTAAGTTTTCAAGCCAATTCTTGTCACAGTGAAGCCAGATGATCATGAGAAAGCACTTGACTTCAGCCTCAGGTGGAAGATTATGAAGCATAAGTTAGTGCTAGGAATGGGCTCCATGACAGGATGCCTGGAAAATTTTCCTTGAGATTTGGGGTTCCAAACAAACCTCGGAGCAAGATGCATACAATGTTGAATTCAACTGAGCATTTATTCAGAGAATGGATGGCCTGAAGCAGATGATAGGCACTGGTGACATTCTTCCTTTCATACATCCCTATCTTCTATCTTGATAATTGGGTCCACAGAATCTAACATGGTGAGCATACAAGTGTCATGTCCTGTCCAAATGTTACCATACTGAGATGTGTAAGACATCAAGAAAGTCGAGAGTATGTAGCTGAGTTTCAAATGTCATCACCTGTCACTGGGGAGATTCGAAAATGACAAAAGTGGCTCAGTCACTTTCATTGTCACATCCATATGCATCAATAGGATTACAGAATTATCGAGCCATACATATATAAAAATGCACCACAGATGTCTGTATTGACTTACAGGCAGTTCGTTCAACTCTGTTTCCAGACATGTCATCATCCACCGAGCCTCCATCCTATGATCATATTCTGAGTGCTGCCTCTGACCTTGCATCTATGGAAAACCTTGCTTGTCAATATCAGCATTTCACCTCCACAATTGAATGGCTATGGTCTTACAACAACAAGAATGCATCTTTGAAACTTGTCCAAGACATGGGCTCTGTGGGTAAATAGGTGCCCTATTTGGTAATACTGAACTGCTTTTGCTTACAGGCATTGCACTCTTTGGTGTAGCTAGAAGCATCATGGGTGGTGCCCTTGGCAGTGCTGCTATCACTCTAATTATCTTCCTTGTGAAAAAGTTCAGCAACAAGTAAGTTTTTTTGATATATCTTTCCTGCTCCTGGGCCTGATACTAGACAGGTCTGAAAATGAGTGGACTTCTTATTTGAAGGAGCCCATCCTTTACAGAGTTAAGCTTCTGTACTGCTATGTGCTCAAAATCTGAGCTTCCTAGATCGATGCAAAATATCCTTTCACTGTAAACCAATAGATGCTTCTTACTGTTATCACAGATTCTTGTGCTAAAGATTTTTTCCCTCCAAAGTTTAAGGCAACATTCAGCCTGACAGATGGACTGGTGGCTATAGTGCTTCCAATCTAGCATCTTTTCGAAGCTCTCAGGTCTTTCTGGGTTATTACCCCAGGCTGTTGGAGTAGTGTCAATAGACACTCATCTGGAAACATGTTTCTGGCCCATAGGTGAACCCCCATCAGTAGTGCTTGATTATGAGACCTGATTATGTAGTCCTTTGTAGTGGTCCATTTTCTCTGTAGTGCTTCATAGTAGCAGCTCATTCTATAGCTCATCGCTGTGATATAGACCTCGGCTTACTATCACACACTCTGGAAGTGGTATCCTCTCATACTGGAACAGCATGTGTCAACTCATATCATGCCAGATGCATCCAATCTTGCTGGAACTTCGCCAGCACATCAATTTTACACTTGTCGATATGTCATTCTACTGCAAGTCTTACTCTCATAACAATCCCTTTCTGCAGGCACCCATGACTTGAGTTCTAAGTGCTCGTACTACCCTATCATATGCTTGGGGCAGGGATGCTTCTAATTTTTTTTTGTGCATTCCACCTTATGTACTCTCTGAATGTCCTACAGGTGTCCAATTATATTTAACTATTGTAGATCTATTGTAGTCCTTGAAATACCATGACATTGGGTGTATGTATACATAAAAACAAGTAATCTCAGGATAACATTACAAATACTGGATTGGTTCATGCCAGAAAAGCTCACAATGTATCTATATATCTTCAGTAACATATTCCGATGCTTATTCTAGCAGCGGAATATGATGATCGTGAAGAGAGAGCCTCCGTCGTCGATGATTTTGATGAGGATGAGCCATGGGAACGCATTTGGCATCGCCCAACTTTTAGTTCCAAAGATGTGCATCACTCAAACCTCATCCTCCCCACCATCTGTAGCATCCACCCCACCCTTCTGGTTGCTCCAACAGGCTCCAAAATATGTAAAGTAAGTCTTTTAAGTCTTATAACTTGTTTTTGGCTATTTCAAAGGATTCTAACCAATGTTTTTTAATCTACAGGGTTTTTTCTCATGACAATGCCCTGCATTTGAACATGGACAATGATGAGCCCTTCTCCCCTCAAAGAGGGATGTGAGATGGTTGTCTACTATGGGAATGACTGCTAGGGAGGGAAGAGGACTGCAGAGGGGCACCAGGAGACCCGAGGAGCGGGATACCTGCAAGGTGCGTGGCTGCCCTAACTCCAGCTACATACGAGGACCTGACCACTCATCACCAGCACCCCTCCTCCTAAATAGTGATCTGGGCAATGTGCTGCACAGCCCGGATGCTGCAGCGCCAGCCATCATGCCGCCACACATGCAGATATCCAGCCTCAGCCCTCGTCTGCCATGAACTGGCAGTATGCCAGCATCGACACCCTCTCCCCCTCCACACACCTCACTTGAGGGCATCTGCCCCATGCCATGTCATCCAACTGGCACAGCTGTAACAGTAATCTGCCCTGCCACCCCCCACCCCATGATATAATGGCCAGCCACCTCTGGACTCCGCTATGCCATTGCACTGGCACCCACAGATGACATTTGTCCTCTCTAGCCATGTAGCATGCACCAAGCACCCCGCCATGCCCCATCACTGTGCTGAGTATATGAGCTATCCAGCTGCCCCAACAGGGATGACTCCGCCTCCCCTTGCTTGCTCCTGCACCCATAGCTGCCTGCCATTGCAGGCATGTGAGGGAACAGGAGCTGGTGCCTTTGGGTAGTCATGATTGGCAGTGCTGCCACAGTAGAAAGCACCAGCCAGCACGCTATCCAAAAATGGCCGAATTGGGAGGCGGGCTGGGCGGTGTGCTGGTGCTCGGTTACATTTTTTGTTTTGTTTTCATAAATGTAAAGATTTGTGGTATATATTCTAGTTACATTAGTTACATTGTAAGGACCATATGGTGCAGTGGCTATGATTACTGGAGTAAGTATGACAAGTTGTGCTCTAGAGGTCATGAGTTCGTCCCACTTGTGCGTTTAATTTCATATATGCTGGGGCTTGGGCTCATGGACTTCTCCGAGTGCGACTTGGGAATTTAACCAATAAATCAGGCGAGGCATATTTCCTTAGGTGATTCCAAGGAAAGGTGGCGAAACCTGTAAGATATTAGAAAGGCTGGAAACTGATGTTGTGGACAGATCACTCCTACACATCAACTGGTGTTGCATCAAGCCATGTTCCAGCTGCCATGGCTGCTCGCATCTCGCTCACAGCTAAATCCCCAGGACTGTTGTCCTCAACAAAACATATGTCCCTAGCTGCAATTAGCTTCCCAGTCTCAACATCTTCCAGCTGATAGCCCTTTGACTTATCAGTCCACCATCCAAGGAGGCGGCACTTGATGGAAGTGACCTCTAACTTGCCTCCACAAATTTTCTTCAGGATATTCACATAGGCGACTGAACCAAATATCCGAAGGTGAGAGATGTCGAGTTTCTTGCCTGACCAGGCTTCCTAAGGCACAATGCCATTTAGAGCAAATGTAGGACAGCAGCTCTGAATGTGCAATGCATAGAAGAATGCCTCACCCCAATAGTGCAGGTCCATCTCAGCCGAATGAAGCATGCAATGCACCATCTTGAAGATAACCATAATGGCCCTCTCTGCAATTCCATTCTGCTCTGGCATGTAAGGTATGGTTGTTTCATGAATGACTCCATTCTTTTTACAGAAATCATCAAGGAGCTCCTTCAGAAACTCTCCACCTATGTCTGAACAAATCCTTCTTAGCAACTTCCTGGACTGTCTCTCTAACATCGCTATAATTTTCTTTAGTGCAGCAGCTGCCTCGCTCTTCAATCTCAGCAGTTGTCTGACTGGGTAGCGATAGCTCACTTCCACAATGACAAGAGCATAGGGCATCCCAGACCATGTAGAATGGCTCATAGGTCCAGTGAGATCGACAATGACAAGACCCATTTTCTCGTAAGTGGTGGTGCTCACCTGGGGAAAGGGTAGCCGATGTGATTTGCCAAAGGCACATCCTTTGCAAATGTGGTCATATACATAGGGTGAGGAAATGGTAAGGCTGTTCACCATGTTCTTGTGCTGCATCTCTCTGATCACATCCAAATTCAGGTATCCAAGGTGACGATGCCAAAGACGGAGACTCTCACTCACAACATAAGCAGAATCCTTTTGAATTGCAACATACTCGATATGGTACAGGGTGCCAGTGCTACCCATAAGTGATGCACAGAAGAGTTTCTCATTCCCCTTTCTAACAGACAGCCCAATGTCAGATCTGCTCTCATAGCTTACAAGTGATGCTCTCTGGCGCTGCAAACTCCTGACACTAATAAGATTCACAGCCAACTTGGAGACAAGGAGGGCATCATGCAGAGTGACAGTCTTTCAGCCATTCAGCAACTGCACCTCAAAGGTAATGGTTCCATGCCCAGCAATTGGAATATCGTGAGCATCTCCTACCGAGATCTAGTCCTGGTCAGTGCAGTGAGTGAAGGGAGTGTATGTAGAAAAATATGACCGGTCAAAAAACATATGTGACATAGCAGCAAAATCTAGGAGTGTATCCCCACAGTCAATCACTCCAGCCATGTACATCTGCCCAATCATTCAGAGACTGATCTTACAAAGATTTGAGATGGCGAGGTTAGCAAATCCCCTACCCATCTTCTTCTCCTCAGCCTCACATTTCAGGCACTTGCTGATCCAATGTTCTTTCTCATGGCAGTAGCGGCACTCATCATTGGGCTTCGGCTTGCCCTTCTTCCTCTGAGCACCCTTTTCTGCCGATGATTTCTTCGCAGCAAGCATAGCTGTCTCACTGGCTTGCTCTCGACTTTGATGATTGGCCTCAGCCTGCAATGTGGTAGCAATGGCATCCAAGGTGAGTTTCTCCAGGTTAAAGAGCTGGATCTTGATGACATCCCAGGAGGGGGTATAGAGCAACGAGAGAATGAGCACATGGGCAACATGAATGTTGGGGAGGTTTTTGCCTGCCGCCTCGATTTTGTTTTGGATGTTGAGCATGACAGCTATGTGATCAGCCATGTTGGAGCCATCGGTGTACTTCTGAGTGTAGAGATCCTCGAAGTAGTAGTGTACATTGATCCATTGCTGATTTGTGACATGTATCACCTTTCATGCATCTCACATATCCTTTGAAGTCTTCTTGCTTGCCACGTGGGGCCACTGAGAACTCTCTGCAGCCACCTTCATTAAACCCTGCACCGCCTGATCTCTCAACATCCAATTGAGGTAGTCCTTCTTCTCCGCCTTCCAATCTGCAGCTGTCAAGTCTTCTGGCTTCTTTTCCATGGGCCTTGCAGGTTGTAATTCATCTCCAGTGATGATGAGCCAGAGGTACTATGACTGAAGTGATGCTTTTATGTGCTCGGACCAGAGGGCACTGTTGTCTCCACTGAGCTTCAGAAACTTAAATGCTTCTTCATTAGAAGATGACATGTCGAGTAGACCACTGGCAGGGCCTATAACCTGATGACTGCGCACCTACGAGGTACATGAGAGGTCGAGGTCAGCATGACATGGGCCTGATATTTCCCTGGAGTTCACGAGGGGAAAAGTAAATAGCATTAGACATATGTATCATAAGCATAACTACTAATAGACTCACCTGGAGTTCACGAGAGAAAAAATGAACTCCAGTGAGCTGAACTACATGTTTTGTAATGTGGAGTTTGGTCCTGTGTATAACTATGGTAAGATAAGATGAAAGACGAAGAGATCATACTAATAGTCAACATGTTTTTCATTATATTGTTGAACATAACAATTTCCATCTCTGCAAGTGCAGGCTCCTGCAAATTCATTGCGGCATCATCAAAGACTCTTTGTCGTGCCTCTGATCTGTCATGAATGCCTGATCCCTTGTGGGATCTTCAACCTTTTCATTGTATCCATTTTTTGGAATAGTCCAGTCAGTTATGCTCCAGATATAGGTTGCACTAAACAAGTGTACCATCCTCTGAAAGTTCAACATCTTGATGTTCTCATTAGTTATAATTTAGAGCAATATATTCTGTGGGCTCACAGGCAGGCAATTCTTCAGCTCGAGGGCCCATGGCAACACAGTTAAGACTCAGAAGACCAGGACTGAAAGATGTTACTGCATGACCTGTTCAATTTCAAAAACTTTCTATTCTCTTTTTCTTTTGTTCTTCATTCCTTTCCATTCCTTTCAACTTTTCTTTTCTGATCCATTTCTTTTGATGTCAGACCAGCCATCTCCTTCTTCAAGCCCTTTTCCTTCTCAGCCTATGCCTATACCAGTGCTTTCTACCAGTGAAGTAGCAAGGCTCAAGCTTCAGGCAATACTTCACGCTTCTACTCCAGATAAAGAGGAGGTCGAGCAAGATTGCAATGTCAACATGGGAAGTCAGGCTGACTCAAATGACCAAGTCTCTCAGATGCAGAGTGAGCAGGGCAATAGTGCCACTGCTACATCATCACAATCTCTAGTACTCAGTTTGCGCAATGAGCTTGCACATGCAAAGTGCTGCACCATTCACTACAAGCTAGTGCCATATCAGAAAAATTTGGTTAATGATTTTGTCAAGGCATGATTTCTTTGGAGATTCAATATTTACATGGCTGACTCTTCTTTTAGATGACATCACTTGCTCGTGAGGTCAAGCTTTTCATTGTGGTGTGTGCCCTTGATACTAAGGTACAGAGTATTGTTATTGCCATACCACCATTTTCTGTCTCTGGTCTGCTCCTGGTCAGCTTACATCTCTTGCAAATGATAAATTACACCACTAACAAGTACCTTAGAAGAATATTAAAAGCTACTCTATGGCAATTCTGCTCTCCTCAAAGCTCAGCAATTACAAGGGCCTTATTTCAAGAGATGCAGTTATTGTACATCACTAATCAAGCACCTCACATAAACCCAGATTCATCTTCCATTTGTTAGACAATCATTAAGCAACACAACCTTCATCTTCTGAACAACTTCCTTGTTGATCACTATGCTCAAAAGAACTAAGAACCTCCATTGGCTATGAATTAACTCAAGCACAATCTGCCATTAAGAAAGAGGTGTGTATATTACTTTCTATCACACTGTGTCTAAACCTTGTTCTCCATAGATTATGGTGGCTATCAAAGCAAAGACCAATATCTTTGAACTAGCTTCGAAGATTGTTGAGGATATGCAATGCCAGGTCATGGTGCCCCTTTGTGCACAGATCACCCTTCTTGTATGTACATTTTTTCTTGTTAGCTTCTAACACTGACATGTATTTGCTATCAGAAAGTACATGTTGAATACAGCAGTAGCAATATGTACTGGAACAATGTTGATGTCCATCTGCAGATGGTTCGTGAGGAGGCCAAACACAATCTCAAGCAGATCGACAAGTAAGTGTTCATCATTTATTTGAGGTCAAGACTAACTAGAACATCTACAGGTTACTCTGCTCTTATCTTCAAACAGACTGCAAGAGCTATGGTATTGACACAGGATATGTCATCAATGAAGAGGATGACAATGACTTGTTAATCTCCATTGACAGTATTGTCCTCAGATGCATTGGTTCTAGTGCTGCCACTGCCACTGTCTAAAGCACTGCTATGTTTGTGGGTCACTTGAGGGATTCTCAACTATGCTATTATTAGTGATTTAATTCTTCCTCCATGCAGTCTGCACACACTCTTTGATATCATGTACCCAGTCAGCACTTGCTCTATTAATACCTATCATCTAGCACACTACACTCTTTATCATTTGTACAGACCCTTGATTGACTGCATGTGCATAATGATAATTCCATTGTGATTTCCATATGACTATGTATGTATCTGCTAAATCTTGCATAATTTCCATGTACTCCTTGTTATATGACCTTGTGAGGAGAAGCCTTATTCCATCTTATTTCTACCATTCTCTATATGATAGCAGACAATGGTCACATCACATACAGGTCAAAAAATACAATGAGTACAAATGAACTTTAGGCTGGGATACAGCTTTATGATGTACATGGTAGCACATTGACCTGGCCTCACAATGACCCATTTGTGTTTTAGGTATAGCTACCACCTGACATTGACCATGAGTCACAGAATTTGATTATGTGTGCAGTTTCTCACTTCCACATGCTGCCTACATTTAAACCAAATGGCAGTGTAGTGCTTAGTAGCACTACAGCACTATGGCTAATCTGTAGCAAAATATATGCTATCACAGACTACAGTAGAGAGGTACGTTACTCCAGCACTTTTATGCTACCAGTTGCTATCCTGTGCTACTAAGCAACTGGTCAATTTTCAGATGCTACTCCAGGTAAACATGTGACTGATAGCAGTAGCTACTCGTTAGATAGCCTCAGTTAGGGTAGGAGTAGATGACACACTATGAACACAGGCCAAACCTCTTCGATTCATCTCTGAGAGTCTGATAGATGTGTCCACTGTGTCATATGCTTATCCTAAGATGTCACAAGCATCTAGCAGGGACAATTTATATCGCATCAAGAATCTTGTAATGATATCTCTTACAATTTAGACATTCTGACCCAGACATTTATAGCTTCCACCTCAGAGCAGGTGTCCCTTCCATATTTAATAGGGTATACACCTGTTTATCATCAAGTCTTTGAATCACACCACATTTGTTATAAAATACGGACTCATCATTGACAATGACTATCTCAGGCTGCTTCCTAAGTACAAGGACAAACAGGATGGGCAAATCACTGCTTACGATTGAAGCAAGGTTGCAATGCATGAGAGGGATAAATACAAAAGAGAAGCAATAAACTGCACTCACCTGCTCAAAGTCAACTCGGGCATTGGATCAGTTGGTGCTTCATAAGTCATAACCTTCAATAATATTTTGTCCTTTTTCTGGTACTTACATACATCCTGACAATATAGAGTGAAATGTCGAGTCTACAATGTGTCAGGCAACAGACTCCAAGTGCATCTCATAAAATCATGGGATGGAGATTTCTACCAGGACCAACCAGATTATTATCTCGAGAATGGCCAATGGAATGCTTTCATGCACTATAATGCCAGCTGGTCAGGCATAAGCTTTGCAATAGGTGCTGTTGTATACTGCATGGCATCAGACATAGATATCTTTGTCAGGTGGCACACAAAGAGAGATGTTCTGACAAGTCTGGCCTGCCATGCAGAGTCATAGAAGAAGAATCATTGGTAGAAGAAGGGCACAGAGTCGCACATAGAGTACTACATCAAGAACAAGAGAGGCCTGCAGTCTCGAGATGGACAACAGGAATATAAAGTGAGTGCTTGTTTGTTGAGACAGTCAATGAGGTCGATAATGATTGGTCTGGTATTTAGGTTACTACAATCATTGGGCAATCATGCACCAGTGCTTGCATGGCAATTGTTGAAAAAGCATAGATGAAAAGCATAGATGGAAAGTCAATGACAACTGCACTTCGTTAATGTAGATTTATGTAAGAGCTCTGAATGCCAATCTTATTTTTCTCTGGCATCTGTTTGGAATGAAAGTCTATATATATTCTGCAGTATTCAACTCTACTTTGGTCCTGACAGGTACTAGGTACAGTATCATATAGAACCAGAAAAATATTACTGGAAGGTCAAACTGTATATAGCAACATATGCATTTATTTGTAGCAGTCTGTTCTCATCTGCCTATGGTTGGGCAATTTTCTGAACTGTGCCACATCTCTCAGCAAATATAGGTAAAGACAGACTTGGTACTGTATAATAACCAAATTAGGTACTGTCGGTCATGTGCAAGCTAGTGGGAATGTGAGTTCAGTATTTTCTCATTAGCAGGGTCTCATCCTAATGATTCTGCTATAAATCTAATGTTGCTTTTACTCGATAGTACACACTGTAAATTGATACTATTTACATGATGTTCTCTGGCATATGGTTTGCCACAACGAAGAATAGCAAGCAATAGTAGGATTTGA
>JABCKG010007869.1:0-11585 GCA_018851835.1 Hypsizygus ulmarius | reverse complement strand
GATGTACTCCTAGATGTCTGGTCAACTGGTCAGGTCGGGCAAATGATTTGTTGCATCCAGGTTCTATGCATGAATACGGCCGTACACCGGTATGGGTCCGCAGCTTCGAGCGAGTTCCCATGAGGATGATGATATGTCGCAAGGAGAAAAAAGCAGGCGTACATGTTTTGAGAGATTGGAGGATTCGGCGAAAGCTCTGAAGCATAAGATGAGCAGTGGGCGTCAAAGAAAGAAAATAATAAAGCGTACTTATCACAATATTTGCATTTGAACGGCTTCTGGCCATTGTGTATGCGTTTATGAATTGTAAGTGCCCCGGTTATCGCGAATGACTTGGCGCATCCCGGAAAATCGCATGCATATGGCTCTAGATACAAACATTAACGGAATGTAACGAGATTGAAGAGAACCGATAGACTTGCTTTCTTGAGTGTGCCTACGCATGTGCTGTTGCAGCGTCGCCGCCTCGGAGAAATGCTGATGACAGATATCGCATTGGAAAGGACGGTGGCCGGTATGCGACTGAAAGGTGAGGACGAAAATCAAATATCATGAAATATAAGGGTATAATAGATTAAATGACCTGCAGATGCCGACATATCTTTTGTTTGCTAGAGAATCCATTGCTACCATTGCGATTGCACCCTTCCCAAAGACAATCATAACGGGGCTTGCCTCCACCGACATGTACAACGGTGATATGGGAAGTCAGATCCTCGAAGGTGTCAAAGCACTGGTGACAATATTGCCATTGGCATCTATGCGTCCCGGGGGATCGTTGACGCGAAAGAGTCGGAGTCAATTGATGACCAGCCGCATCCGACGCCTGAACACATTCTGTTGGACTAGAAGTCACTGGCATCGACTTTGGGTTTAGCTCCGGAACAACGCCGGAGCGGAAAGGTTGACCTAGATGATCATGTAGGAGGTGATTGGCAAGAACATTATGCATTCCGTTGATTTGATTTCCTGATGAAGAGCTGGGTATCGAAGACGATGATGGATAGACGTCGCAATCACGCCATAGACAAGAAAGGTTCGAAGAATCGTTTTGAAATCCCATGACAGGATCGATATTGGGTGAGGTTGAATCTGGGCCGGAAGGTAGTCGCAAATGTTCGAGATTGACATGTCCAACGAGGTCAGTCAGAGACGCGAATCGAGCCTGACACTCTCCCCACATGCAAGCTAATGACAACGGCGGTACAGCAGTGGGTGGGCTTGGAGCAACATAAGGCTTAGCCTGGGCTGAAGCAGGAGCTGCAGCTTCCGAAAAACTTGCCAGGTTAGCCATTGGCAGCGTGTAGTGGATAGGCTCCATGAACGGAAGATTCACTGAGGAGTTTATCTTTACGTGGGGCTCGACTTGATCACTGCATGCGCACAGGAATTCGTCGAAAGAAGAATCCCACGAGAATGTTGCGCTGTTGAGGCTTTCAGCATGTCGGGGATCCGAGAAATATGAATGATAGTCAGTGCAGCATTGAAGCTAGAATGATGTCAGTAGATGGCACGCCACTCCTGAGGGTAACTCACAAACTCGTCAAAGCCATTGCAGTCCGTGCATTCCGTAGAACCGTCGCAGACAAAGTCGCAGTGCGAGTCTCCGCCGCCACTGCAAGTGAGGTCGCTGTGATTGGGGTCGTTGCAGGCAACTACTACGCATTGATCTGTGCACTGCGATGTGATCTCTGCAGTTGGATAGACTGGGTCGATACAATCTTCGCAAGTGCTGGATGCGGTTGACGGTATTGCGACGCCGCTTTTCGGATGGTTCCAGTTCGGGTGATAAGATTGAAAAGGCATAGCCAGGATTTTCTCCTCTAGCAAGGCCTGATACGCAAAGCTGGCTGCAGTGAAATCGTTGAGATCGGGAAATTTGGTGACTGTGTTTGAGGACTGTCATTACTGATGAGGTCCTCGTGTCTTACGTAATTCAATGCCAATGAAATCGCGATCACTGATTGGCTGAATTTTTTTTTGAAGGGGTCAGAAACGGAGTTTAAAAACGACATCGTCGCCATTTGCACCACCACAAAACCATGATCGTCAAAGGTTCCATCAAACAGAACTTTTCTTGTACTCATGATGTCTGTACCATGAATCTGAGTGAAGATAGATGTCGAAGCGTAGGATGCTCAAATCTGCTTTTTAATGGTGCAAATAAAGGTGATTGACTGACTATACTTGGGTTTCAGCCAATCTTGGCTATCGTAAGTAAGGCTGTAAGCCAATCTGAAGCGAAGACAACATGCAAATGGAGAAGGAGCAAGGTGTGAATAGACGAAAATGGGCTGCCAAGGCTTTACTATTTACAGAATAATTGTTTCAATGTTTGACGAAGATCAAAAGTCCCTCTTTGAAGTTTGAACGGCCATGGCCAATCCCCAGTTCTCGGACTTCCAAGGTAAATATCTCATGATTTACTCAAGAAAGTCCATCCGAGGTTCTGGTGATACCGGTGGTATCGGCGTGGTAGACTGGACGTGAACTGCAGCGGTCAGACTCATGTCAGTCCTCCGAGTAGGAATGACTTTCCCTGTAATATGTTCAGTGGTTTAGTGATGGGCCACATCTTGTATAAAGTCCCGACCAGAGCCAAACGCACCAAGTTCTTTGATGTTGTCATAGCCTCTTAACCGCAACTTGTCGATTGCTGGGTCCACTGATGTTCCCTCGTCAAGAGCGATGTAGTCGATTCCGTGGTCATCGAGAAATTGCGAATCCAACACCCAAGGTGCCTCTGTGATGATTTCATCAACCCACCGACAATGCCTCACAACTTCACATCTTTCGACGTGTGAAACGTATGCTTCAAAGCCATGTAGTCGTAATAGTTCGTCTGGGAAAATGCCGACTATTAGGTATACGGAAGGAAAGGACAACTTCGCCTGACGAAGTCGTAGAGCATGGCTATAGATTTTCACATCAAAAGAGAAATATTGAGCGTTAGAAAATGTGGCGCACCTAGCGCCAAATCCATCAAAGGTGCCATCGACATACACTCGCTTCGTCCTCTCAGTCACGGGTGATCCTGTCGGGGACGGAGCATGTAGGGCCTTGCGAACGTATCCCTGGACATCCTCTGCTGTCAGGGAAGCGGTTTTATATGTATCTCTCGCAGCCTGCGATGGAGGCGGTTCATGTACAATCTGCGCCGGAATGTGTCCAAAGTCAGTCATGCTGGATTCAAGCGACCGCTGGCCAGGGTTGGAAACAACATCGTAATCGTCGTCGCTCAGCACTGATGACGCGTCCATGAAGGTCGTAGACTAAGAGAGCTACTTAAACAGATTTGCCTCGAGGCCGATGGTGCGGTTTGATGACCATGTAGATATGATTGGCCCTGGGCACGAAGCAGGTGACTGGAGTTCCATGCTGTGCCGAACCGGGCGCCCTCTTTATGGAAATCTTGTGGAAATCTATAGACAATCATGATGATTGGCCCGAAGCACTTGGCTGGGCGGGGTCGCGGCGCGACTACGGCAAGCGAAATTGGAAATTGCGGCATGAGGAGGCTGTGTTCGATCGGAGTGAACTGTTCACCCCTAAATACTCCTCAATATCGATATCGGCATCCTGATCGATCGTTATACAGTACTAAGCGACGAAGAGTCAGATCAATGCCAGTGACGAGGACAAGAAAGAGTTGCGAGTTTTACAACAGAGCATGGGTCGCGGAATATTATACGTAATACAAAAATGTCTCTACGCCGTTCCAAATGCATCCATAATTAGGGTGAGGTATAATTTGCAAGGAAACCAGATGCCATAAGACCCAAGTAAAAGCTCAATACTCCCTCTGCCCAAATATTCGAGTAAAGTATTCCCGTACACCAATTACACCACCAACAATGGCGCCAACAACGCCATCTGGACGTACGATGACCACACCCCACTTTTCGTTGATCCCGTACCCCTCATAGGCATGACCGTCCCGATCCTCGAGGACGTAATCTGCGCCAGCACTCTGCGCAGGTACCGGCCTTCCTCGTGGTACAATCACCGCGGAACGAATGGTGCCCTGAGGATATTCCGCCAGGGCTTTTAGGATAAAGAGACACTGGCTGCCGAAAGCTGGTGCGAAGATGAGGACGGTGTGATATGAGGAGCCGAAAATTTGGAACAAGTGCCGCGTCGTTAAGCATGGCTCTGAACCTGTCGTCCGCGGTATTAGACCAGGAGCATCGGGGGCCCGGTCGCCTGCTCTCAGCGTATTGCCCGCCCTCATACCGTAGGAGTCGATTACCTGATCGTCTTGTAGTTCATCGTCAGAGTCGCCGAAATCGAAATCCGCGAAGTCCGCATCCTCAGCATCCTCAGCTTGTTTTCGTTCGTCGATGACAATGGAACTCCAGCGACAGTTGACACCGAGCTGGAGGAGCTCTCCGGACGTATTCCATCCCTCGCTGTGATGGCTCTCCTTGAAGGTTCGGTTGAGAATTTTTGTCGTGCGATCAAGCATCTCCTTGATGACAGGTAGGCGCTCTTCGGTATAGGACTTGAGCAGGGAATATGGAGCGAGGCCTCGTACAACAAGCCCTAGTTTCCATGCAAGGTTGAAAGAGTCTTGAATTCCTGTATTCATGCCCTTGACGCTCAAATGAGAATATGCACAAGCCACGCAAACGAAAAGTAATCCTACCTGACCGCCAGTAGGGCTGTGAACATGAGCAGAATCTAGGGAATAATGTGTCACGCGGCGAAAAAAATCTTCAGCAACTATTACATACCTCCAGCCAGAAAGACTCTGCCATTTTCAAACTTTTCTACCATCCGGATATTAGGTCTGAGGCCACGTCAGGACTTTCTAGTGAGGTGTGATACGAATCAACCTACGTATAATAAGATAACCAAGCAACCTTCGTAAATCTGAGGTTTGTTTTTGTGCCGGTATGTTCCATAAATAGTCGTCGAACCGCTTCCTTGTCAGTCGAGAGCTTTGAATGATTAATGTCGCGGCCGGCGATGATGAAGTTGAATAACGTAGGCACTTCGGTTGGCCGCAGGCTTATTCTATAAAGAACCAGAGGTCAACTTCTGACCTGAGAACGTGGGAAATTATTGACTTACAGGGTGCTGTTAGCATCTCCCCACATGTGCCAGTACTAGAAGGAGAGATTGAGAAGGGGGTCCGGATAGGAAGTACACAACTGACATCCCGAGATAACCCTTCCACATGGATATCGCCTACAACCAGGTTCTCTATGTTCCTTGTTTCCCCAAGAAAACTGAAGCCAGAAAGCCCTCGGACGACGCCGCGCCCACCGTCCGAACCGATGAGGTATTCGTAACTTGCAGACTCGGGAACGCCTGGCGAGTTCATATCCATACCGCGCTTCAAGAATTTGACGTCGACACCGTGTTTATGTTGTTGCAAAGAGACCAGCTCTGTGCCGAGTTCCACCTGGCAACCGTATTCTGCCAAGGCGGCGTGGAGAATTTTTTCGAGACGATCCTGGCCGAGCAGCACAATGTTCAGCTGTGTTAGAAATGAGTCAGGCAGGTAGTCATCGATAAAACAAAAACTACGACGAACGAAAGGACATGGTGGCGTCGGATTCACTCGCGGAGCCATCTCGAACTCGTGGATTGGTCGTATGCCCTCAGGCATCTCGTACATCCGGACCGGCGGCGTCGGTATTGCGAGCTTTAATATCTTGTCTGCAAGGCCGAGAGTAGTGAACAGCTCGAGCGAACGAGGCTGTCCAACCGACGGTGAGTAAAATTGACCATGACGACGATAACGCAGAGCATCGCACCATGATACCGGCACCGCGCTGCCCAATTCGTGGGTCAGAGCTTTTCTCAATAAGGCGCACTGGAACGCCATTTTGTAGCAAAGCGAGGGCAAAGATCAGACCAGAAGGCCCTCCACCAACCTGTGCGATGTGAGCAGAACATCATAATATCAAAAAAGATGATACGCACAATAAGGACTTTCGGTGGAACACTTGACATGGATGGGGTTTGCAGGATCTACGCGCAAAGACTTCGCTTCCGTTAATATTATATATGTGATGACGGCGGAGAATCTTGCAAGGCCCCCTTCAAGTCATCGGACCCGGTTTCATGGCTAAATGTTCACAGAAAAAGTGCCGCGCGTAGTAACAGGAGGACCTGGCCTAGCCCTCGGATGAAGCCGGACCCTGAGCCGAACTGAACCTGAGGTGATCGTTAAATCTTTGCATCTCATATCATCGTGCAATGCTACTATCCGATTCGGATGTCCGTCCAGCAAGTACTTACCACGGCTTGACCACGACCATAAGAATCTGACGAATGACAACGGTTCGGGCGGTATTCGGGGCCCTTTATAAAATTTCTGCTAACTAATTGGTTTCATATTATGTTATGGTATATTATGTTGATAAGATAAGATTCAGATTAGATGCTCAATCAGCAACCATTGGCCAGATCCCCTGGTTGCTGCTAGGCTACTGTTACTGCGATGATCGCTCAATCTAGCCCTCTGTCTCTATTCCCCGCATTTCCTCGTCTTCTCCTTTCGTCTCGGACTCACCCGTAGCCGTGGTGATTGAAAAATGCTTTCCAGGCCTTGAGACGACGACGACGTCAGTTTCAACGCTAGTGATCCGAATGAATCGAAGCAGCTGTATGAACGCCACCTCTTTCTGGTCCCAGCGTCGGAAGATCTCGACCGTAGCAGGGTGTGTCAAGTCTGGGACCTCTGATGAAAGATCAGGACCGTACATAAAACGGGCAGATGCGAAGCTTACCCATCCCAGTACGATATTCTTCTTCTTCTCGAAGTCTGATCTCTTCAAGCTTCATTTCTTTGGCACTCTTCGGCCGGCCTTTCCTTCTTGCAGCCCTCTCTTGTGCCAATTCATCGTCGAATCGTGTTAACCATATGTCCTTGACGATATGGTGCAGCTCCGCGAGAGTCAGGGTGCCTTTCTCAGGCAGGGCATGATAGAAGAATCCATATACATCGACTGATCATTCTGGGTCAGAGTCAGAGCCGTATCTGCAAAACCAGGGAAGCATGTACCAAGTGAATTGTGTCTTTGACCACGTTTTGAAGCCAGGTTACCGAGCTTTCCTTTACGCAGAGCATTTCTGGCGAGTTGTCCAGCTTTTCGCGATGCAGGGTGGTAGACCTTCTCCTTTTTAGGGGCAGTTGTTGTGGTTTTTCCAGTTTTTGAAGGTGCCATGATCGAAGTCGGAGGGAAGAAGCGTGGGAAATGATCTCCCCATTCATCCATGATGTTGTGCGACGCAAGGTTCTTCTCTTGCCCCTCCTCCTCCTCAATCATCGACATCTCTGATTTCTATCAGTGTCACCCATTTGTTATTCCTGTCCAATATGTCTACACGAGAATCAGATCACATCTCATCGGCCCAGCAAACGCTCGAAAGTGGGTTTCCCAGCGCTCTAGAGCACGTGCAGCAGGTGTAAAGCTCTTCGTTCTTCGACGCTCCTTTTCACAGTTTTGTTTGAGATGTCTGAGCTCTTAAACACGCAGCTGGACAGAGAGACACTCGCAACGTGCGTTGGGATGATCGAGCACGGTGCTAATCCAGAGGCCTTGGCTGTTGGTGCCAACCTTTTCTTGGTTCCTCTGCGGTATCTGATGATCTTGAAAATAATTTAGGCAGTCATTCAAGAGCTCAGACGCGAAAGTTCTGCCTTGAACGCGCAGCCGGCAGCTGTGGGAGGCACACGATAGCCTCACATTATTGCTGGACCAACGCAGAATGCACGGTGGTCATATGTTCACAGTCATCGGATTCCGATCAATGCAGTAGAAGAGAGTGTGAAACACGCAAGTGAGGAACAATTCTACGGCATAGATGGACGATGTATACAAAGTGCTTCGCGAGAGTAGTATAGTACAGTACAATACTCAGGTACTGTTGTGTAGGGTTGGCCGAAACACAGACAACTCTGTTTGTGCAGAGTTGGTCGCAATTATGTACAGATGACCGTTGCTTCCCGCCGTGGAGGACCCTGAGGCCTGGAGATTCGCTCCAGCCGTGACTTCGTGCTTGACCTGAACACCGAAACCCTTTGCTCGTCGACGCCTCACCGTCGTCCTCTCATTCCTTCATTGTCGCTGTTCTGGCGCTCGATTTGCTGCAAGAGCGGCCACACAGCAGTCATTTTTCACGACCGACTCACCCATGGCCACTCGCACTCACCAGCCCTCTGAGTACGAAATTCAACGAGAGGTGGAAGCCCTGCGAGACATTCGCCGCCGTTCGACGACTCCAGGCGCCCTCACCATCGATCCTGATCTTCCTAACCAGTCCCCGCCTTCATCTCCAACCACATACCGGTTAGGCTCACCCTCAGGCTCCACTTACACTGCAGACCATGCAGGGCCTCTAAGCTCAGATGAATTGTCCGCGGATGGCAGTAGCTCTGGGACCAGTGGAAGTTCTGAAGAGTCGGCATCAGTGCCGAACAACCCAGCAGACGACCCTTTTCATCTCTTCTGGGTCCCCGCCAGCCTTCATCCTGAAATCGCACCTGCTGAGTTTCGCGCTTTTCTGAAAGAGCACGCCAGGTCGCCACCCCCTTCTGATGATGGTTCCATTACACCAAGCCGATCCAACTCCATCTCCTCTTTATCCACTTCCTCAAGTCTCGGCCGGAAAAAGTCGATGCTTAGTCGACAATACCGGCCAACAGAACATGACGGCGTCGAAAATGAGCACATTGTCCCATTGAGAAGGAATCGCAGTAGTGTCTACTCGAATCAAACGCCGCAGCTTACAATCAGTGACTTGCAACGACTGGAGGAGCTCGCTGAGGAAAGCGACGATCCATCCAGGCTAAGGAATGTGCTGAGGAGAAGCATGAGTCTAAATATTTCGCCATCAGGTTTGTGTTCACTATATATCTTTTTGTGCATGTCTACGAGATCCTCATAAACTACAAGCTATCGGTCAGATGGATGAAATGCCTGAGATGGGCGACGAAGCAGATGCGCCGATCATTGTACCCCCTCCAGGTCAAATTCTCCGGCGGACCGCGCGCACCAAAATTCGAAAACCTGGTTTACCAGGTGATGGTGGAGGGCATCGATTTGGCTTGTCGCGACGAGCAACACCGACACGAGCCACGACTACCTCTGTCGAACCACGTACCTCGAGCGACATATCTTCCAGTGATCATGGCGATTCTGCGGAATCGAGTACCGCGAACAACCGCCGGAGGACGTTTTCGGATGATGGATTAAACAACCAACGGCCGGATTCTTTTAGTGAAGAAGCTTCCATTTTCGATGCCTACGCCAGAGACGAGGAAGAGGAGGAAGCTCCTTCTCCTGTGGTAATAACGTCACCGCCGCCTCCTCCAGCACCTGAACTCTCTCCCGTGCCGGAACCACCACCATCACCTGAGGTCCAGCCATCTCTTCTCGAAGCACTTGGCCCTGTCATTCTGCAACCTCAGCCTCAGCATCTCTTGTCGCCTGAACCCTCGGTTGATCAGCAAGGGCCACCACGTACTCCCTCGCCGATTGAACCTCCCCTCTCACCTTCTGTCGAACGTCCTCCATTGTCGCATAGCCCCCCATCCTTTCTTTCCACTGCACCTAGCCCACCCTCTCACCAACGGAAGGAGAAGGATAAGAAAAGCTTGTTTGGCAAATGGGGTGGAGACAAAGGTGGCAGGAAGCAAGCCAAAGAAAGAGAGTCTAGGGAACGCGCTGAGAGGGAGAAGGAGAAGGAGAAGGATTCTGGTTTCTTTGTTTCCCTGTTTGGCGGGTCTAAAAAGAAGCTGGATGAAGCCCCGCCGCCTCTGTTGTTACCTGGTGGAACTACTGGTCGGGAAGCAGCTCAAGCGCTTCTTGGAGCATCGAAATCCAAAGCCAACTTGGGTCCTCTGTCTCCGTCACTTTCGGCCGGTGTAGGTATCAACAATTATTCAAGATACCCTATTCATGTGGAGCGAGCCATATATCGGCTCAGTCATATCAAACTGGCTAACCCGAGACGCCCGCTTTACGAGCAAGTATTGATAAGTAATTTGATGTTCTGGTACCTCGGCATCATCAACAAGACTCAGAATCCTCAACCATCGCCTAACGGACAGACGGCTGGAGCAGCGCCAGCCGGTGCAACGGATTCCTCACGAGCCGATGAGATTAACGTGGAGAAGGAAAGGAAGGACAGGGAGCTACAGGAACAACGGGAGAGAGCGGAGAAGGAAAGATTGGAGAAGGAGAAGTTAGAGAGGGAACAGCGAGAGCGTGAAGCAGAGATGAAGAAGAAGGAATCAGGGAGACGGGGCTCGCTCACGAAGAACTCCGCTTCTGGTTCACCAGGCGGTGTCCGCAGGGCTGAGATGCCAGTTAAGGGACCACAGTACGAAATGCAGCACCGTGTAATGGAGCAGGAGTACGGCGGATACAATGGCCAGCAAGGTATACCAATGGGCAGAGCCGCGTCTGCCCCTGTTGGAAGTGGTAATGCCCAGCAGTACTCGCGGAGCCCACAGCAATCCCAAACCTCGCTGTTCAATACCCCGCCTAAACTTGTGCAGCCTCAGCCCCAGCAGCCGGGAGAACACCTTTATTACACGCCGGATCCTGTGCAAAACCAGCAAGCGCGGTTGCCACCTGGTGCCATGCCTCCGGACCAGGCGGCTTGGCAGCAATCACACGTATCTCGGCATCATTCAGCGTCTCCATCGCGGGCAAAGTCTCCACCGCCCCAACAACAGAATCTCAATTCATCACCTCTCAACGCAGGTCGAGACAACCTGGTGATAGGAGGGGGAGGTGAGCGAATCACAGGTCGTTCGCTCTCTGCCACTGCTGCATCTCCATCGCCTCCCATGACGAATGGTAAGGTACGGAAAGGGCAAAGTGCTCATGCCATTAATCCAACGCATGGGAGGCAACCGCGGACAAGTGAAGGGCGGCAAGATCAGAATGGGACTGGAGAAGAGGAAGATATGCCGTTAGCTATGTGGCAGCAGCAGCGGCGTCGGTGAAGGAAAAGTGTACATTTTTCCTTCTCCCTGGCTTTTGGATATTCTCATTTCTGCTCTCACCTCCTTTTTGACGCTTAGAACTTTGCTGCATTTTTTCCGTGGAATTCCTCACATCCTTAGCTATCGGTTGCATATTCCATGCTTTCTCACCTTCCACCCCTTACACTATGTTACCACCGACCTCATAGCGTTTCTTGCATTTGCATCTATCCCATACTTTACCTCGCATTGCAGTACGCCACGGAGACCATCGTCTTCTTCACTCCCACCTTGCGCATCTATATCGTTGCGCTTGTGTGAATCTCTTCTCCTGGAACGGACTACCTAATCAATATTTGAACATGGAGAGACATCATGGGCTATAGGTACTTGAAGCTTCAGCAGCACATGGGTGACGCTGCTCGACACGGGCACCCCGCTATCGTACCTGTTGCATCTTGGCGCTTGTAATATTTATAGCACTCACCGTTCACTGTATCGTATCTGTTTTGGAGGTATATGGTGTGCACCAGCGCCATTCGGTAGCACCTATTCCTGAACTGCACCGAATAATACAACAGCGACTAAGTACTTGCGTTGCCGATCACAATCCGGCTTCACGATTAGAACAGTATTA
>JABCKG010007868.1:0-14176 GCA_018851835.1 Hypsizygus ulmarius | reverse complement strand
CCTGTGCATGTGTCAGAGGAGAACAACATGATGGTACTCTATACACATACATTGGTGACAATAATGGTGGATTCAGACATCAGCAAACTCGGGTCAGCTGCGGAGTTCTCTGTAGTCCTACACAGCCGGCCATAGCAGCCTGTAGTGCTGTAGCATTATAGCAAAGGTATATGTTCCAGGCAGCAGTTTGTAGCACTGTGCAGACCATGGGTCTCCGTGAAGCTCTATGTAGTGCTAGCAGAGATCTGTACAGTATTCTGTGGGTGTCCATAGATGGTAGGGCCTCTATGTAGGACTGTCAAACACTTGAATGTAGCAGTTTGTAGTTGCTTGAAGGGATCTGGAAAAGGGTGTAGCTGCATGAAGCAGGTGCGAGCGAGTCAGACTGAATGCCCAAAAGATAATAGTCATGATTAATCCATTTATTATGTAGTGCATGTAAAGTGAGTGTGGAAAGGGGGGATAGATGATGGAAAGATGGGAAAGATGAGGGAGACGGGTGCAGGTAAAAAGGGGGAAGAAAAACTAGGTAAGTCTAAAATGTCTATTGCGAACAGTGTCTGCAAGTGCCCAATAGTCAGAAGTGTTGAGAACCAAACCAGTATTCCCTAAAACAATCACACTGCTCAATCAAGAACTACATCCAGATCAAAATCAGCTGCTCGTCCCCGTCTATGCATATATTGATGCTTAGATAAAAGAATATATATTAGAAAGCCATTGAATCATGCAAGGACATGGCCATGATGCACTTTCCATCTCTCGCAATGGCTTCCAGCATTTCTTGCAGGCGCGGTCCATGATATTCATCAGCGTCCACATGCTCGACCAGCTCCCAGATCACTTGATAGATGCCAGCATATATATCACCCTTGAGGTCTGCAGAGATACAATATCCTTGGCGGAATTCATGCAAGGCATGGAGAATCTGAAGAAGCAAGCTTAGAAACAAACAAAAGAGGAGAGAAAGTGAAAGGTAGTTACACAGATGCATGCCATTACCAGGCAGCCACGTGGCAAAGCCTTGTTGAACTGCTCCGGATAGAGCGTGGCGAGTGAGTCAGGTCCATTGTAGTAGAATTTCTTGCATAGGTCTGCAATCATGGGATGGCCGAAGTTTCTGGTATGCCCCTACAATGATGGAAAGATCAGTGCTCTAATATGGGGTATGAGTGAATTTACCTCGGCATCTTTCCCACCCAAAAAGCATTGGCCTTTGGAAAAAACTCCCTCTACACAGTCGGCGATCGTTTGCTTGAGGTGGTATTGATTATAGCCTCCATCGCCCATGTCAGGATGGATAATGTCGTAGAAATGAACCTCTAGCATATCACAGGAAAATTCTTTGAGGCGTCCACAGTAAGTAGAAGCATCATTGAAGACCTAGATATCATGCCTTAGTAGTGCCGAAAGAGAAAAGAAAAACACTCACCAGGTTTGACATGTGGTGGGCATTGTACAAATCTACCACAATGTAAGCTTCTGGAGGAAATAATCAACCTTACAGTTTGACTTACTTTCATCTACAGGTACAGCAGATTCACGCTTGAATTCTGCCACCATCTCCACAATGTACTCCTTTGCGATACGGAGTATGTCTGTGCTTTTCTCTGGAAAGCCCTCCTGAGTGTGGATATATAAACGGAACTTACACTTTGCATTGTCCAGAATCTCAACCCAAGGACCAGAGTAATATCGAATCTGTGTTGGCTTGCGCTCTGTACCAGGCTTAACCTTGGAATTCCGAGGTGCACATTTGTGAGCACTGGCATTGTCCTCGGTGTCAGCATCGCCAGCCAGCAACTCTTCATCTTCATTGACAACTGATCTTGCTGTTGTAGGAGGTCAGTTTTGCATAGACTGTAGGACCGTTGGGTTTGGGGCTTGGACTTTGCGATTACGAGCACAATGGGCTTCAAGAACATTGTATGGCTCAGCCGATGGACTGCACTCTACTGTGCGAAATCATGTCATCAGCTTGTAGATGATACCATCTGTCATATTTGGACATACCTCTATTCAGGGCAACCAATCCAGCCAGAGCTTGATGCTCATTCTCATCCAGAGATTGCTCATCGATGTCTGTATGGCAAGAAGTAAGTTGAGGATCATTTAATAAGTTAACATGTACACATCTCTTGAGGCTGAGACTCTTCCTCAAACTCCTCAGCATTGTCGTTGTGCCTAGACATGTATACATCATCATCAATGTCTGCATCTGGATCCACATCCATCTCCTCTTGCTCTTCAGGGTCCAGAATGAAGTCATCGAAGGATCTGTTGCTTGGGGGACATTGAAGCTCTGCCTCATCTTCAGAATTGGGAATAACTTCATCATCAATGCGGCACCTATGTTGTGATGTCACCACCTGAGACATCAATTTAGTGATCTGCTTGGATTGATTGTTAGTGACCTGCAATGGTGCTGGAAGCTGAGGCTCCGAATTGGGTGGAAACTCAGGAAGATCCAGATCCAAAGGAGGCAGTGCCTTGTTGACCAATGAGAGGCGCTGAGTGAGAGAAAGAGACGGCAATGCATGCTGAGCAGTTGCACTGAGAAAATTTGAATAGAATCCAAAGCCTCCTGCACCTTTTGTGACTGCCTGGCAGACTGGCTTCGCTGGACCTGAGCCAAGAGGCGGGTCACGCTTCCTGACCATTGTAGCTGCACCTTTCGTCTATATCGAGAAACTGAATGTCAGTAGTTATCTAAATAGAAAAGATGGCACAGACTCCTTGACCATGTGAAGGCTTTGCTGGCAGAGGAGCCATGATATTCCACTGACTGTTCTCTGGAATATTTTGCGTCGATGGTTTGGGTGTTGGAGTTTGAAGGTCTGGCCTGATACGATCAGTGGCTGCCTAGAGTTGAGCAATCGCACCTCCTTGCCCACGGTTTGAGCATCGGGGACGCACAGGAATGGTGGTTGCTTGTGATTTATGCTCACGAGTATAGTCAGAGGAGGAAAGTCCAAAAAAATACTGCACTCGAATTCTGATGAGAATCACTTGCCCGGCTTTGTGATTGACCTTTCAATTGACCTAGATGGAATAGAATTCAGCCAGATAGTTTAAGATGCAACAGCGAGATGAACAAGAGGCTGAAACATCACTGTGCCCTGTTAGCTTGGTGGCCTTTGCAGAGAGCACTGGAACATTCTCAGATTCATCATTGCGTCCCTTTCGTTTCCTGGAGGACATGAACTGAATATGAACAGTCTCAGCGAATTGACAAAAAGCTATGAAAAGAGTTGCTGGCACTTGCCAAATTATATTCTAGCTATTACGTGCCCGTTGTTAGGGAAACTGAAATTCAAACACAACACTATCGTGTCCGCAAAGGTGTGCAAGAGAGGGGTATCTATTTCTCAGTATGAAGCATTAAATAACAAAAAGGAACAATCCAAGGATTGAGTTCGAAGTAAAGACTACACGGAATAGAATATCAAAGCTCAACTACTCCAACAATCCTCATACAAGTGATAGCAGTGTTACTGTCATAGAACAATATTAATCCAGTACAGCAGAAAGTTCGACATCTGATGCCGTGACAAGGTACTCTTCTAAAACATTTAAAAAATAACTATCAGAAGATTGAAACTGATTCGATGTAAGAAGTACGTACTTCTAGACCATATCCCAAACAAAGGCTCCCAATGGACAGTAGGCTCCAGTACATCACCATATCCACAAGCTTGAATTGTGAGGCATGTATCTCCAACTTGAAAGTCAGCCTTGATAAGATGCGACTTTGCTTTGATGAGGCGTTGTTTTGCAGCTTTGGCCTGGAGAAGCACATGCTGAAGTTGAGCAGCAGTGGCTCTTACTTCAAGCTGGCAGTTGTATTGCTCCTCTCGTGCTCTATATATCATTGTCTGGGCATTGTTTCTAGAGTTAACGACAGGGATCAACTTTGAAAAATGAGTACAACGAAACATTGAGCAAATGGCAAACTCACCGCTGTGGACTTCTGACTCGACTTCATGCTCATTGGTGATCCTACCACGGTGGCATCCGAAGGCTGGTTATTGTTGTATTCCATGTCATTTGAGCAGCAGGTGAAAGACGACATTGAAAGAACAGGCAGAAAGCATGATGTGTTTGGGTGTGTAATGACATATATTTGCTGCAGCTGCTCAAAGTAAACAATATTTTCATTGGATGTCACATCAGTATTGCCAACAATGCCGTGGGCAAGTGATGTCATTGGCAGACCAAAACAGATTTTCACCCAGGATATTGAGACTCAGCCAGTAGGAGAGAGGCGTGAAGCGGTCACGAGTACTTCCGAAGACTACTATGAAGAATTCAATATGTCCTCTATGCAATCGCAAGTTCAAGAACAGAAAGGCTCTCTTGTCTCATATGAACCAGCCTCTTGGGACTTGCCATAGCTATACTCAAGAGCTTGCTTCTCTCTCAGATAAACTTGCACAATATCAATCTCAACGACAGGATGAACATCCCACAACAGATCTCAGGTCTAGCTCTGGTCAAACACATCCACTATCTCATGATCAACCGGCTTACTATAATGATGATGCTATGGACCTGGACTCTGACATCGACATGGAACATCAGAGTGGTTGGAGTAAAGGTCCTGTGGTTGAGGAGTTCGAAGGTGCAGCTGAGATTTTTGGCATCGGTACCACTTTCATGGATCAATTTGATGGAGATAAATACGGGAATGAGCATGCCAATAATCTCTACTACCTATTTGCATCATGAAACGAGTGGGAACTGGCTTCATTTTTGCTTTGTTCTGGCCTAAGTATTGTGTCGATCAATAAGTTTCTTGCGCTGGATTTTGTAAGTGCTAACTGTGTGTGGAAGACAAACCTGCTGACCTCCCATAAGATTGAAGGCCTTGGGTTATCATTTCAAAGTGCGCAACAGCTCCGTGACTGTGCCGAGCTACTTCTCAAAGGGCCAGAGTGGAATTGCAAGCCGTGGACGACCAATGTGGCGACCAAAGCGAAGATTCATCTGTTCTACTGCGATCCCTTGCAATGCATCCAGTCACTACTCCACCATCCTCTTATGATGGACCACATTAAATTAACCCCATTTCGACTATACAAGACGGCCGAAAAAACGATGCGCATCTATACTGAGTGGTTATCAGGTAACGTAGCTTAGGAAATGCAGGTCAGTTGCTTCTGTCCATAATCGTGATGAAACTAAAGTCAAATTTCCTATGAAGGAGCAATTACCACCGGGTGCAACACTCATTGGAACAATCCTGTCATCAGATAAGACGAATATATCTGCTATGACAGGTGGCTGCATTGCTCATCCTCTGCTTCTGAGCATTGCCAATCTTGATATGGGCTTCTGAATGAAAGCAAGTAACCACGCTTTCTTGCTTCTCGCACTCCTCCCCATTCTGAAGTTTATTCATAAAGACCGAAAGACACGTGGTGTTCTCAAAAACTGCCTAATTCATGAATGCCTGGATTTCATACTAGAGCCACTGAAAATGGCAGCACGGATTGGAATCATGATGTCAGATCCTCTTGGCCAGCTGCGCTACATCTTTACTCCACTTGCCGCCTACATCGTTGATACTCAGGAGTCCACTGTATTAGCTGGCATAAACAACAAAACATCTTCAGTTACCATGGTGAGCTATAAGCAACTTGGAGACAACTTTCGGCATGAGCCACGCACCGCTCTAAAAACAATCACAGCACTTCGTCTCCTCAAAGATACAGTTGACCCATGGCACCTAGACTCATACATCAAGGAGGCTAATAAAGTCAATCTTAACTCTGTTCACTGACCATTTTTCCATGATTGGCCACTTTCAGATCCCTCGAGGTTCCTTACCCCTGAGCCACTTCACCACTGGCATAAGATGTGGTGGGACCATGAAGCTAAGTGGTGCATCAATGCAGTTGGAGGTGCCGAGATTGATTTTCGTTTCTCCATTCTTCATCCGCATACCGCATTCTGACATTTTCATGAAGGGATTTCGAAACTGAAGCAGGTCACAGAAAGAGAACACCGTGACATGCAACAGTACATGGTACCTGTGATAGTGGGTGCTGTTCCAAAGGCATTTCTTCTGGTGATACGTTCTTTAACAGACTTCCGATATCTTGGTCAGGCACCCGAGATCAGCGAAGACATCTGTGAATGCTTGACAACTGCCCTCGCTGACTTTCATCGACACAAAAACACTATCATTTCTGCTGGTGCTCGGACAGGAAAGGGGAATCGTGTCATAAATAACTGGTATATTTCAAAGCTCGAATTCATGCAAAGTGTTGTCTCCAGCATTTATGGCAATGGCGTTGCTATCCAGTGATCTGCAGATCCCACAGAACATGCTCATATAACAGAAATCAAGGAGCCCTCACAGTCGACAAATAACCAGAACTACGAGTCCCAGATTTGTCGCCACCTCGACCACATTGATAAATGTCAGAGGTTCGATCTTGCCACAGCCACACGTAAAGCTCGAATTGATATTTGCAGCCTCATGGACAAGCACAACAATGGTGAAGATCACGAGGAGTTTGAACCTGATGGACACATTGCTGTTGTACATACCATGGCCACCCTCCTTTCAAATATTTCTCCTGTCTCTCAACTTACCGAAACAACTCGCCACACCGGGGATTATTATGCTCTTGCACTGGCTCTACAGCAGGAAGACTCTCAACAGGTCCTTCATCCTTTGCGCACTTTCATTGATGGTGAGACAGCCATTCACTTGTCTCGGGACCCTAGCCACAAGCGAATGTTGGTCGACGAGGTCTCAAAGAAATTCAAGCTGTCTGACTTGTGCAGCGCCCTTTGCAGTTACTTGGACCATGTCAAGAGTGGTGATGGAACAGTAATCAAGTACCGCGAAGCCGTAAATAGACATGGCAGGAATGGTCATCTACCATTTGACATGCTCGAAGTTTGGGACAAGGTTCGCATGCAAAACTGCTCGTATTTCCCCCCCCATGCCATTCTCCCTGCACAAACCATCAATGCATCCCCTCTCTCAAACTCTTGAACATTTGGCCACTCTGACGCTATTCTCATCAATGTCAATCCGGGTTTCTTTTGGCCTCATAGTGGCCTAGAAGGTCAGTGAATTTAGCCCAATCCTATTGTCTTTCTAATTGACTCTCGACAGGTCACCTTGTGGTATAGCTTCAGCTGATTTTCTGCGTGGTCCCACAAAAACAAACCTTGCCTGTTCATGGGACTGATATGTTTCTCGCCTACGTCCAGCAATTCGACATTGTTCCTCAAATCAATCGTGAAGCTTCTGGATCCTCAACCCGAAAAGGTCCATACCCAGAGCCTGCTTCCAGAATGTACCTCATGGAATGAGCACGACAAAGCAATGGCAGCCTGATTGGTGGTATTGTTCCACTGGCAAAGGTCAGAACACTGGTTGACCTTACACCCGATTTTGGTGATGTGTCGGCAGATGTGCATTTGACAAAAGAAACTGTCTTTCATTATTGTTCGTGGTTTTGGCTAAATAAGTATTTTGACAAGGAAACTTTCTACTCCATATCATTCCTGTAGCTAGCGATTCACTCACATTTTATGGGGAACATTTTTGAGTTTGGGCATCTGCTTTTTATCACGTGAGACATCGCACACTTTGGACGTGTCGCATTCAACTTTGTTGATCATCTCCACTTGCCATGTTCTGAGCCCGGTACTAGCTGACCAGCCTCTGCAGTAGGAGCTACTGGAGTGATCCTCAGGGACTAGAGCCTTGAGATCCATGGCTGTGCTGGTATGCAAATTCTCAACTACTTTCCCATATGCAAGAACACCATCAAACAGTGAAAGAAGGCACCAGCCTTGCAGCAGAGACAATTGACAAGACCAAGGAGGAGGATGACGTGCCCAATCCACTATTGACTGGCAACCCTTGTGTCGCAGGCAAGTTCTGGTCCACGCTCGACACCCTATTTGAGATGACAAGATGCAGGCTTGGTTTGTGTTCTGTATCAATCCGAGCAACTTCCAGCTACTGAATCAGCTGGAGGAGAGGAGTGTGAAGGGACAGGTGCAGAGTGTTTGGCTGTCGGAGATCGCGAAGCGGTGTGTTAATGAGTTTGAGGTGGGGATGATGCCAGATGAGTTTTGTAGGAGGTATCAATTGGGATTGGAGGTGGGTGGCATTGTGGAGGGTATGCTGGCAGAGAGGGTTCAGCAGGCAAGGTGACTTTTGGACTGACTGAGAGGGATTTGGTTGTTGGGCAGCACAAGGTTTGCTCTGGCTCTTCTCTCTCTTGCGGCATTGTTGACTCATACTTTGCCTCCTTTAGGTCTTTCTGTCACATCTGGCTTTCCATACCTTCGAGAACCAGCTCTGTTCCTGGGACGTCGAGGAGAAGCGCAATCATGTCCACGATGCTGAAAACGAGGCAGAACTTGGCACCGGAAGCTAGGCGACTCTTATGCACCATACCTATTGCCTGGTCTCGAGGCTGGCAAAACATCAGCATGGGCCGGTGGATACAATGATGCTTACAGCACTTCGAGTCAGGCTCTCTCTCTTGTTCTTAACGCGTCACCGTTCTAGCATGCAGACATATATGACAATGATGATTATGATGTGAACAAGTCATTGAGGGGTGAGGACTTTGATGGCACAGCTATTATGAGCTAGCAGGACGACACGGCATCGAATTTCGAATCTGAATCGTATGCGCCTTCGAGAAACATGTGCCAGTCGAAGGACAAGAAGGCGTTATTGAATGATAAGGAGGCACTTGCAGGTGAGATCCAGGAGGGCAAGATGATGGAGGTGCTGAAGGAGAGCTCTGTGAGGAGGAAGTGGGTCACATTGTGCTGGGCACTGATGTTCTGGGTTCTGACACCGCTGCTGATGCATCTTGGCCGCATGAAGTGTATGGATATGCAGCAGGCATAGAGGGAGAAGCCTGCATTGAACATTCTGATCTGGATTTCTTGTGGTGGCACGATCTTTGTGATTATGCTTTTGGGTGTACTGATTTGTCCGACGGAGCATGTGTTCAATGGGGTTGAATTGGCATCGCATTCGGTCAAGTTGAACCCTAATAATGTGCTCACGGCCATTTGGGGGGAGGTGTTTGATCTGACATTGATCGCTGCCACACATTAGAGGGTCATCGGTGTTGTTCCTGCGAAGGCGATCTTGAACTATGGTGGTCAGGTTGCGGACAGTATATTCCCAGTTCAGGTATGCTCTCTTGCAATTTTGCCAGTTCCATGACTCATGGGTGGTTTCTTCCTCAACAGGTCAGCGCTCTCTGCAATGGTATCAATGGAAATGACAATCCATCGATCATTTTGGAGTCCCAGAATGTAATGGACCCAAACACGCAATACCATGATTTCTGGGCTTTCACCAATGATTCCCTCCCCAATTGGTACTTCGAGCAGATGGTGCAGATGTGGTACAGCACTCGCCGTGGCTTCGTTGGATATATACCAAAGGAGATCAAGAACATGGCGGACACTGGCAAAGCTGTCAGTATTTACAACAGCCTTATCTACGATCTCACGAACTACATCGCGAGTCTCCCTGCAGTCTGAGCACCTGCTGGTATGCAGGCACCTCTCGTCGATGCGAACGTCATGCATGGCGCAGTCATCAATGTGTTTACGCATTCTGGTAATGGCGACATTACAAAACAGCTCGACAACCTCAGGATTGATCCAGTCATCCTCGCATGTCAAAAGATCTGCCTCCGGAACTTGTTTACCATTGGAAAGGTCGACAACTGAAATTTGAGCCAGTGCCAGTTCTCGACATACCTTCTGCTTAGTCTTTCTATCATCATGATCAGCGTCATTGGATTGAAATTCCTAGCATGCGTTAGTTTTGGTGCCCCCCGTGCACCTGAAGATCACGACAAGTTTGTCATTTGTCAAGTGCCTTGTTACACTGAAGGCGACTCATCGTTGCATAAGACGATCAATTCGCTGGCAAATTTGAAGTATGACGATAAGCGGAAACTTCTCCTGATTGTCTGTGATGGTATGATTGTTGGTTCCGGAAACGATCATCCAACACTCCAAATTGTCCTCGATATTCTTGGTGTGGATCCCAATCTGGATCCTGAACCCCTCAGTTTTCTCTCTCTCGGCGAGAGAGCTAAGCAGCACAACATGGGGAAGGTTTACTCCGGTCTCTATGAGTGCTCCGGACATATTGTGCCTTACTTCATTGTTGTTAGAGTCGGCAAGCCCACGGAAAGATCATGCCCAGGAAATCGTGGTAAACGCGATACCCAGATGCTTGTCATGCATTTCTTGAACAAGGTATGTATGTTTATTCAATAACTGTACATAGCACTGACATTCGGCTTCAGGTTCACTT
The DNA here is from genome assembly GCA_018851835.1 of Hypsizygus ulmarius. Lineage (NCBI taxonomy): Eukaryota > Fungi > Basidiomycota > Agaricomycetes > Agaricales > Lyophyllaceae > Hypsizygus > Hypsizygus ulmarius. The sequence goes on along the minus strand of JABCKG010007868.1, from coordinate 3,846 downwards.
CAACTTACCCATGAACCTGCTTGAGCTCGAGATGTACCATCACGTCAAGAATGTCATTGGAGTTAATCTGACTTTCTATGAGTATATATTCATGGTGGATGCTGATACGACTGTTGACCCTTACTCGGTGAACCGACTTGTCTCTGCGTAAGTCGCATCTGAACTTCTTAGCATGTTGTGCTAAGCTGGTTCGCAGGATGATCCACGACAAGAAGCTCCTTGGTGTTTGTGGTGAAACTGAGCTAGCTAATGTGAAACAGTCCATCATCACAATGATGCAGGTGTGTATATGTTAGCATTCATGGTCGACACAGTCTCATCCCCTCTATTAGGTCTATGAGTACTTCATCTCACATCACATGGCAAAGGCCTTTGAGAGTCTATTTGGGTCGGTCACCTGTCTTCCGGGTTGTTTCACACTTTATTGTCTTCGCACGCCAGACACCCACAAGCCACTCCTAATCTCCAACCAGTTGATTGAGGATTATTCAGAGAACTGAGTTGACATGCTGCATATGAAGAATCTGCTACATCTCAGAGAGGCTCATTATCTCATGACGCTCCTACTGAAGCACTTTCCATTGAACAAAACCCAATTTGTCCATGATGCTCATGCTTATACCGTTGCACCCGACGATTGGAAAGTTCTTCTGTCGTAACATCGACACTGGATCAACTTGACGGTTCACAATCTCGGCGAGCTGATCTTCCTTGAGCGACTCTGTGGTTTCTGTTGTTTCTCAATGCATTTTGTCATTCTGATTGATCTGATTTCGATGATCATCCAGCCCATCACTGTGGTTTACTTTCGTCTATCCAATATTCTTCTCTCACTGATAACTGAAAGTCCTGTTTAGATTGCTTATCTAATTTAACAAGTCGTGGGCGAAGGGAAATCCGTACCAACATTGGTGCTCATTCTGATTGGATGCATCTATGGTCTGCAGGCACTTGTCTTCATCTTGAGACGCAAGTGGGACATGATAGGTTGGATGATCTTCTATATCCTTGCCATTCCTGCCTTCTCCTTCTTCCTTCCACTGTACTCATTCTGGAAGATGGACGATTTCTCCTGGGGTGCTACTCGTCTTGTCTTGGGTGAATCTAGAAAGAAGTTGATTGTTCACATTTATCTCTTCATTGTTATCTGCTCTTCTTGTCAAGACTGATCTCTCATTTAATAGGACGAGGGCAATTTTGATTCTTGATCAATTCCTCTTAAGTCTTGGAATGACTATGTAGGATTTTATATTAATGCTTGTCATTCGTGTTCCTAACCACACTGTCACAGGAAAACAAACTTTGGGACAAGGAACCCAACCACAGCATCGGTTCATGGGTCCCGCGAAGGCGGACGACTATGCAGAATCTCACACTGCCTCCATATACGGCTATGAAACATAAGTATTATGACCTGCGGGGCCACTCACCTGCACCATCTCAGGTTGGAATGTACCCACCCCCTGGATACCAGTCTGGCTGTTATACACCCTAGTCTTACCTTCGTCCCATGGGTGAGACCACCAGTTTCCTTCACCAACCTGCTCCATCATGGCCAGTTACCAATTACCTCGATATACCCATCCCTACTACCCGAAGCCCAGACGGTGCACCGACTGATATCTATGACGAGATGTGGTCTGGGAGTGTTCGAAGTTCGTAGCTCGTAAATGGATGTCTTATGTTGTAATTTTATATACAAGTCACCCTTTTATTCATGCTTTTACATTCCTCATACATTCTCTTGTGTGGGCAGGACTAATTTATGATATATAGGCTGTGTCATGCTCCTACATACAGCCTGTATACTACGAAGTCCTTGAGAGACCTCACTCCTATCCACAAAGTCCTGCGAAGGATCCCACACTCTACGCTGAAATCCACAGCTCCTATCCAAACCTCATAGCACTTCCCAGCTTACCCCAATGCTATACAAAACTGCAAAGTGCTATAAAATTGTGATGGGCTATACAGGTCTATGGAGTGCTATGCAGCCACTACTTCTTCTACAGGTCGCTACACCATACTACAGCTCGGCAACAGCAAAATCTGAGTTTGCTGATAGAGCCATGCAGGCTGACATTCTGGAGGTGCAAAGGTCAGATGCAATGAATGGAACGAGAAAGGCCAACCACTTGATTGTGATGTTGGAAACATTGAAAGGAGGTTACATCTTGCGAAGTCGGAGATGTTATGCCCTTTCTGCAGAGAGTCGCATGAGAAATGGTGGACAAGTCAGAGAGAACTGGAGGGGGATGAACGATGACACATGTAAGAAAGATTATGAGTGAGTGGAGCCTTTGGCTCAACTACTCCTGCATATTCCTGCCTGCTCATTTCTGTGCATTTTTATTTGCTGGTTGTTGCAGTCACATCGCTCACTCACTCTCAGATAAGAAACTCTCAGTGGAATGTCCTTTGGGATTGAAGGGGGCGTTACAAAAGCAGTGGAGTGCAACTGTGGGTGTAGAAGTGGATACAGTTTTGCTTCTGTGACTACCCAGAATATCTACCCTGGCACTTGAGCCAGTGAGGCAGGTCATGTCACCAGAGTCACCTTCATTTACAGCAGACTAGACAAAAGGGTGACAGGGCATAAAATGAAAAAATAGCAGAAACATAGGTGGTGCTAAGTAAAAGAGGGGGAGTCAAGGACAGGGATATCAATGTTATCGCAAGAGTAATGTTGGTGCCTATGGAAAAATTTGTGTGGGGTGGGACAATGATGTGGAGAGAAGGCCACTTTCCTGCCTGCCTTGATTGTGAAGTGGCATTTGTTGTGTCGTCCTTCACAGTCCAAATTCCATACAAGATGAAGGAGAGGGACATTGATGGCTTGTGGTTTGTTTGCACTCCCTACAAATGCAGATCTGAAGAATTGCGGTTAACATGTAAATCTATAATGACAAAACTGCAGTTTGTGAAAACACATACCTGGCAGGTAGTTTGCTGTTCGGGTCTCCCACCATCATTCTATGGATTTGTCCTCTTATCAAAAAGCCACAAAAGGTGCCTCATGCTCATTGGTAGGGAGAAGCGCCACATGTCGCCAGGAACCTGCCATACAAAGGTGGACTGGATCTGCTTGTCAATATATAGAGTATAAAAAGACTGTTAATTCAGCTCATAAAGACATGAAACACCATACAGCAAAGGAAACATACCATGTAAAATTTGGCGGTCATCTAGCCAACCGGCAATATGCTCCCTTGCCCTCTCTGCCAAACTCTCACTGTTCATGGTTGGTTTGCATGTTCGGAGTGGCATGTAACACAGATATGGGCTCATGTATCTATCTGAACCAATGAGTAAAAGCAACTGTGCAATGTTAATTTGAACTTACTGGTGTTACGATTTTCCTTTACTTTACCATGCGAACTCTGTTCCCAATATGACACCTGACCGTGAGATACTGTACTTATATTCGCCGATTGTTCTAGACTGATTACTACGAACGCTTACTCTTTCCTTGCTTACACTTCTCACCATTCCACCAATAGCATCGGACCTCACCTTAGCCACGTTCTTACAAGTAGCGCACAGACCAGTTCGTTTACTTATAAATACCGAGTATTAGTTAGCGTACATCTCTAACTTGACCTTAGCTACCAATCACAGCTGGTTCTTGCTCACCGATCCCGAACTAAGGTCTTGACCTCGACAAGTCAGACTCTTTATCACTCTGAACGACTGAGGTCTTAGTCTCGCGAGACTAGACTCTCCTGAACCCGAACGACTATCTTCGTCACTGGACAGATAGGTATATTCCGCGAAGCCCGGGAATTATACAGAACGACGACTCAGATCACGAGTTAAGCACCGGCTTAACAAAAGGTCAAGTTGACA
>JABCKG010007867.1:0-14187 GCA_018851835.1 Hypsizygus ulmarius | reverse complement strand
GAGTTGCCCGAATTTGGCGCGAAAACCCCAGATGGGCGCGGGAATTCAAATAATAAATGTGCAACCGGAACATCATATGAGGCTGTGCCATTCGTCACTCGAAGTCGCTATGAAGAGCTTTGAAGAGGTCGAAATTGTCGAGACCTCAAAGTTTGCCGCCATAAAAGATTAGTGTATGAGTACATTTCTTCCTTTCACAATCGATTACACCTTTGTAATCATGTCAAAGTAACAGCCTGTACTGTAAAGTGCATGTCCCTTGCTTCGCGTTAGGTGATTGAATGCATAAAGTCCTTCATTGAAGATTACTACTTATAGTTATACAATTACTATATACAATTTGACCTATGTTCATCGATGGTTCTGAAAATGAAGGAAGCCTTTAATTTATATCCGCCTGTTCCATGACACGAACATACAACTCTCAAACATGAGGCCCTGCCAGTCTGACCTTGGTCTCGACATCCTTCTCGTACAAATTGAACGCCCTTTGGAACATAACTGCCAGCTTTCTAATCTCCTTGTTGAAAGCCTCCTTGTCTGACCAGGCGAGTTGAGGGTTAAGGAGTTCCCTGGGTACACCCTCCAGAGCGGTGGGTATCGACAGACCGAAAGTGCCAAAGGTCTCGAACTCAGCCTTGGCGAGCTCTCCGGAATGGACAGCGTCGACGATGCGACGGGTGTATTTCAGTGGGCAACGCTTGCCAGTGCCGAACTTACCGCCAGTCCAACCGGTGTTGATCAACCAGCAGTCAACTTTGTGCTTGGCCATGCGCTCAGCCAGCATCTCAGCATAACGTCCGGGCTAATGGCAGTATTGTAAGATCCCAACAATGCATTATGTTTGTAATCCACTCACATGTAGAACGATGAAAGGGGCACTATAGCATGTTGAGAACGTAGGAATCGGCTCCAAAACACCGTCTTCAGTGCCAGGGGTTTTTCTGGGAGAGCAATATCAATATGAATTGTTACGGCAAGTGTGTAATACATACGATGTGTATCCGGCAAGGAAGTGATAGCTAGCCTGTTCGGGTGTGAGCTTACTGACCGGTGGGAGGACACCGAAAGCATCGCAAGTCAACATAATGATGTTCGAGGGTTGACGGTCGACCATGCAGGGAATTTTTGCGTTATTAATGTGCTCAATGGGATACGCACATCGAGTATTCTCGGTAATGCTGACATCGTCGTAGTCGGGAACACGAGTAGACGGGTTGTAGACAACATTCTCGAGAATACTTCCATAGCGAACAGCATTGAAAATGTCTGGTTCCTTCTCGGCCGAAAGGTTGACGCATTTGGCATAGCAACCACCCTCGATGTTGAAAACACCAGTATCAGACCAAACATGCTCATCATCGCCGATGAGAAGACGACGAGGATCGGCCGACAAGGTGGTTTTTCCGGTGCCAGAGAGACCAAAGAAGAGTGTGACATCGTTGTTCTCGATACCGACGTTAGCGGAGGAGTGGAGGGAAAGTTGGCCGAACTTGATCGGTTGTAGATAATGCTGATGAACGTAACTCATTGTGAGAAATAGCAATGACAGGGACACTGATGACTCCTACCATGACGGAGAAAACACCTTTCTTCATCTCTCCAGCATACTCGGTTCCTAGGATAACCATCTCCATGCGCTTGAAATTGATTTCGACCGAGGTCGTCGAGCTCATGCCCTGGGTGAAACGGTTGGCGGGGAACTGGCCAGCGTTGTAGATGATGAAGTCCGGTTCACCGAAATCGGCCAATTGCTCAGGTGTGGGCCGAATCAGCATGTTGTGCTAGTACAACCGATGATGTCAGCGGTGTGCAGGGAAACTCTAGATGCCTGTTGCAAAAACTCACCATGAACAACGCATGGTATGCACGGGCACAAATAACTCGGACTTTAATTCGGTATCTGGGATCCCACTGCTCTATGGGTTAGATATAATAAAGATCAAGAAGGCAAATAAAAGTACCCCGGCGTAGCCATCAAACACATAGACATTGTCGCGTGTGTTCAAATAATCGATGGCACGTTCGCGGTTTATTTCAAAGGTGTCTGAAAACTACAATCAATACGGGTAGACAGCATTACATGATAGACATACGTTCGTCTATCTTAATATTTACCGATCCCCACCAGATATCATCTTTGCTGGTCTCCTCGTAGACGATGCGCTTGTCCTTGGGACTTCTACCAGTTTTCTTGCCCGAGAAGTTGATGAGGGCTCCTGATGACGAGATGATGGCGCCCTCGTTCCGGATGGCATCCTCGTAGAGCTGGGCGACAGGGGCGTTGCGCTTGAGCTGAATTTTGTCCATGTCGAACCCGGCCTGGGAGAAATACTCCAGGTCCTTGCCAATCACTGGCAAACGATCAACGTGAGTGAAGATCAGAGTGAGGAGCCACAGTGCACCAGCAATTGAGGAAGAAACGTACGTGAACCAATTTGCTCGGTGTCGTGGGCCTGGGCATAATTTTTGTGCAGAATGTGAGGGGTAACATAAGGAGTTTGATGAGGAAGAACCATGTTGAGTGGGTTAAAGGACTAGAAGTGGATGAGATGGTGGTTTGAAAGGCAAGAGCCAGATAAATAAAATAGGAGGAATGGTGCTCCATGATCCGTCCCGTGACATGACGTTTGAAACTTACCGTTGTTTGCGTCGAGAGAATGAATCTACGCGGAGGACGTAATGGGTATGGATAATAGATCCGAGCAGTACCGACGAGTCCCGCCCGCCTTATAGCCCGTAGAACCATCCACCGGTGGGGACCCAGAACTGCCTTTTCATCGGCCAATGACTGAGCACAGACGGTGTGCAAATCACAGTCCAGACTGTAACACTCACCGGTACCGCCCGTGCTTGGTAGTCTCAAATGGCGACCTCTCCGTTACTGCAAAAGCCGATGAGAAATCAGGCACAGGATACTCTACTGTCCAATCCTGGCGGGTCGCTCTCGATAGCTCTCGATGCCAACGACCCCGAGTCCTGCGCACCTGCTGGATTGTTGCCACTAATCACATGAGGGCTTCCATATAGAGAAATCGTCATCTGAGACTTGTGAAGTCACCACCTGTTCCTTTCCCGACGGAGACCCGTTGACTTGACATGAATCGGTCCAGCCACTTGGACCACCGCAATCTTTCAGCCCCTCGTCGATGTTTACAATGACTTTGGTCTCGACCTGGACCACAATATAAAATTCGAAGATGTAAGAATGTACCCGGAAGTGTTTGCCCATGCCCGACCCCTCAGATATTGTGATCAGACCGCTGACTTCGGCAGATGTTCCCAAGGTCCATGAACTTCATGTACGTTACACTCATTCCTGCCGGCTCTCTCAGAGAGAAATTCGATTTTTATTGTCTCTCAAGGACCTAGTGCTACCCATGAAGTACCCGATGTCCTTCTTCATGCAGCTCGTACTGCAGTCAGATCGCATATGTCTGGTGGCATATGAATCGACAGATCCGACGTCTCCCATTGCATTCATTTCGGCGTCGCTTCGTCAGACGCCACATCTCCATGGCATTGGTAGCCTCGCAGACCAAATCCTTCGTGAGACGAAGGAACCGCCCCACATTGAAATCCTCACTCTCGGCGTCCTTCCTGACTTCCAACACCATGGACTTGCCAGTCTACTCGTTCGTCGGGTGTATGAATACGTCCGAGACCGTTCACACAACCCAGGCGACCAACTCGACAGAACGCTTCTTCTTGCTAACGTTGCGACTTCGAATAAATCTGCGCTGTCGTTCTATGAGCGTATGGGCATGCGGATAACGTCGGGCGTTATTCATAATTTATATCGCAGTTGTAGGTACGGTTCTCGAGATGGATACCTCGTAGCAGGATTAGTGTATTTTTAGAATAGGGTAATTTAAGTAATAGAACTGCACGTGATGAAGCGCGATCGAGGGTTCGTCAATGTTGGCGCGTAACTTCGGTACTATTTTGCCAAGATGGCTTCTCGTAGACAAGTCGCATCCAGAGTTGGACCCAGATCGTCACTGCTTTCCCATGCGTTTCCCCCGTTCTACGCATGCTACCTCCTCAAGTCCATACAGACGCCTCAGTCCAGGGCCACATATATAGGCAGCACCCCCAGCCCCCCTCGTCGAATTCGGTACGGTCTTCACCTTCGTTTTCATGGGAATATTATCATACCTTTCAAACAGACAGCATAACGGAGAAATAACGCAAGGAGCTTGGAAGACAAAGAACAAGAGACCATGGGTCATGCAAATGATTGTGCATGGCTTTCCGTCGCGACTGGTAAATGCTCTTAGCACGAGAACTTCTCTCTTTGCTCACACCCTACACAGGCCGCCCTCCAGTTTGAATGGGCATGGCAGCATCCTCATTTATCAAGACACCTTCGTGATGCGAATGGCAAGGCACTGCTCGCTGGGAGATCAAAGTATCTCAAGGCAAACATACAGTGCGTGTTATGGTTGGTGTTCTGTTAGTTTTTGCTCATAATTAGCAACAGGACTGTCCGTTTTATGATTTCGAATCATCCGTATAGCACTTGGCCACTGCACATAAAGTTATTCACAGACGAAGCTATCAAAGCATGGAAAGACGCCACCAAGGACGCAGACTTACTGCCATTACCACGCGGATTCACGTACAGCATCGAGCTTGAAGGCGTTGATGGGAAGTCTGGCAAATTAGGCTCTGGGAGGCAGGGCCCTATAAGTGTCAAGGACGGTAAGTGTTGGTTCTCATGCCGGTCCAGCAACTGCTTATTCCGCCATAACCAGAACATTTCACCTCCGCCTATCTTGCAAAGAACACGGCTCTTCTGGCCAGCAATCAATCTTTGAAATGTTCAGTGTGCGCTGAACCACTTATCGAGTACACAACCGTATGTTCTTGCTTCAACAGGTTGACGTTCGCTTATTGCAAACCATCAGGATCCACTCTCTACGGCACTCTGCCCCTCATCGACGTGTACTGCTGTCTCGCATCTGAGCTGCCTGTCCAAGCACTTTCGTAGCTCACAAGGCACACACGAAAGTCTGATTCCCCGGGGTGGGAGTTGTACATCTTGTCACAGCTACACCCTTTGGGGAGACGTCGTGCGGGGTTGCTACCGTCGTAAGACTGGTGGCACAAACTCTGAACCTGAAGAGGACGAAATCCCGGAAGATAGTGGTGAACTATACATGTCGGATGTCGAGCAGAATGCGATGTCTTCTCCGCTACCTTCCCCGTCGACGAGTACCAAGAAGCGGAAAGCTGCGACAACAATTCGAAAGATCCCAAAACGGAAGGCTATAGTAAAAAGTGGGGGCGGTTCAAGCGACGAGGGAGAACAGTTTGATATGAACGTCAGTTTAACAGACGAACTCCCACAAATTCCTCGAAAACGGGGCCGTCCACGCAAGACACCACCTGTTGGCCTCACCTCAGAAGTCCCTACGGTATCTAAAAAAACTGTACATCTTCCGAAAGCTCGTAACACTCCTAACATTGGGACACCCGCCGTCAGAGCAAGACTGAAGAAATCAAAGGTCATGAACAAGCAATTCTCCACCCTCTCTTCCAGCGGAGAATCCTTTGATTTTGGCGGCATTAGCGATGACTCGGAAGATGGCTTACTTCTGTCTGCCCATCCTATGTCGAAATATGTCCCGAAGGCCGTCTCCAAGTCTGTGCCCCGTGCGGACAAAGGCGAATTGCTGCCTTTGCCACCCGTGAAAGGCCGAACTCTATCTAGAGCTGCTCCGCAATCACCCCAGTTGGATGATTGCGACGTCGAGGATCCGCTTTTACGTGAAGGGAGTCTGTCGCGGGCCATGTCAGTCCTTTCTGTGTCTTCCACGGCGGCGCCAAGTGCGACCGCTCGACATCAATATTATGAGATATCGGATTAGGGTAATGAACGACGGAAATCCTTGCATCTGCGTTCATAATGCATACATTGGAGGCTGGATATGGCATTGGGTACATGTACATATCATACTACGCGGAGTAATGATAATCGCGCCTCCTTTGGGAATTGCTCCATCACTTTAGTATGTATTGCTCTTCCCAAGGCGCCGACGATCGACGTGTCACAGACAATGCCGACATCGACAACAGCTACTTTCCCGGGCTGTAGTATCCCACGAGAGACGGCATTTCGGACAACTTCCTTCACGATTTCAGCAAAGCGATGGATCGGCAGTAAACCTAGTGCATCATCTGCTTTGTCCTTACTTGACGCAGTGGAAGAACTGGATGCTGTTGAGTCGAAAAGTGAATGCGACGCATCGAGGATCGCCACGCGTTGGTCACTCATTAACCGGAAGTCGAGGGCATGTCTGCATCTTGCATGAGGAAAAAAAAGACCCTGTAAAGTTCGAAATAAAAGCCCACACACCTGAGATTTCCGTATAACAGACGATACCATCCAGCAGCCTTTGCGAAGGTGTCGACCCTCCGACCTTCGCTATCGGCTTTCAATTTGATGTCCTCGAGTTCCGTAACAATGGGCAATGTATCCCGGAGCAAAGTGACAAGCCGGTGTAACGAAGGAGCAAGTCTACCATGGCCATGCCGTAGAAGGTTGCGTAAAAAGGGCTCCGCGTCGTCGTGAGGGTTATACCTCTCTTGGTTCTCACTAGAACCAAACCCGGTTCGACAACGGGAGAACCGAAGGTCAAAGTTGCCGCCCGTAGGAGATAGCTGATCCTCGCATGAGATGGACACCGTGTAGTCCTATAAGGTTGTTATGAAAATAAGATCTAATGAGCGGAACAATATAAGCCTACTAAGGCATAGACAAACTCGACAGTCTGTAGATCGAAAGACAGCAAACGGACGTCTTGCGAGGAACTCTCCTTAGCCATTTGACCAACTGGCGTCATACTGTGAGTGAGTGGTGAGCTATGGAAGGACAAACTCTAACCTTCTCGAGCAATTACTACCATCTTTGAGACCCGTGCCCACTCCTCAAGGAATTCATCAACGCAAGTGTTGACATTTTCCGAAAGAAATGAAACAACAGCCTGTGTGGTATCATAGATAATCCGTTTCGAGGGACGGATGACCGTACTTGTACCGGCCGTTTTCCCCATGGGTTGTTGCACATACTTGAGTTTGACGCAAGTTGCAACCTATTTTCCATTTGGTAATCAGCTTCGAAGCTGACTAGTTCAATAATGGTTATACTTGAGCATTCTTCTCGGACCACCAGTTAAGGGGAATGACGCGGATATTTGGCATGGCAGCTTCGGCCGCTGGAGCACCCGACAGAATGTCTTCTGACTGGACGCACAATGCCGGCACTGAACGAGCAAGTGAAGATTGAATGTGGGCCATTTCCATCGTGACTGGTGTGTTTTTCATGGGATTGACGTGAGTGAAGGGGATTCCACGAAGCTTGAACTGTCTTTCGACATTCATGTACGCAACACGGGCACTAGAAAAGAAATGGGTGGTCAGGGATACCAAAGAGCTCAAAAACGCCTACCAGCAATAGCTGTACAACTCCCTTAGAACTTGGGTTTCGAGATTGAACCTATCAAGAATCAAACATGAGAAGATAAGTCGCAGGCAAAAAGAGGTCTCTCACCCCGAGTCCGTCTCCCTCCCAAAGGCATCTTCGCCGCCCCCCTTCCTTTTTCCAATCCGTACATCAGACCGTCCGGTGTGAGCCGTGATTATAACGTCTTCGCCGTGAATTCGATCAAAATCTAACCAAGCAATATCTTCCATGACCATATGAGAGAACATAGACTCCGATAAGACCCTCGTCGTGATTAGTGCATACCGAAATCGGTCGTCGGTAATGACAAGAACGAGGTAATGGTTTGGATAGTTCGACAGTTGGATATACAGTGTCCCGCGTGTAGAGGTTCCAAGCTTGATCATTTCTGTGTCACATCGTTAGTTGATGGTATCCTCAAGAAGTATTAGCAAACTTGAATACTACCTTCGTTCTGGAAGTTGCGCCGGCGGAAATTTTGTAAACCCAGATAATTGGCTTTCTGTTCTGCAAGGTCGGTGATTGTCTATGAAAATAATTTTGTAACTAGGAGATACGACAGACAACGTGGAAGGTCTTACATGAAGCCTAAGGCGGTTCAAAGCGTCAAAGAGAATTGTCGGGTTTTCATTAAGCCTTTCAGAGATGGCAGTGAAACGTGGCCCTCGGCCAGCAGCCGCTAAATCGCCCGTATCGCGAAGATTCATGCGACCAGTTCTAGAATCGATGGTAATTATCACAACTTCATCAGCACAAAGGTGTATGCGAAGAGCTTGTATGAGAGAAAGATAATCAGAAGGAGGGTGACTTTGTGAAGGTGGAGAATGTGTTCACCATCGTCAACGAGGGTGACAACACCTGGAGGAGAGAAAACAGTCCTCGTTGGTCCTTGCTGAAGTTGAAACTGGAATATCTTCAGGATAGAACGAGCGTGTCTTTCAATGACAAAGCGAAGTAACGATTCAAAGTCCACGTTATCAGCATCCTGGGATATCAGTTGAGAAAGAAGACAGACTAGAGCACACCGGGAATATGCGTACTACGTGAAGTGCATCTTCAGATATCGTGGACTCTGCTGCTGGTAGATTTACCCCAAGAGCACCCTTGGCAGGTTCCCAACGCGTTTGAAACTTCAAGCCTTCCACTTCATCAGAGGGCGTTGCATTACCGAACTTCGATTTATGTTGAATTCTTGCGAACGCCCGCGACTTCGGTGTTCCAGCAGGCCCAGACATTTCGACAATGGATATAGTCAGAGTACCCCCTAGTGAAGGCAGTTTTAAACGGGAGCGGCCTTGCGGTTGTGGCAGTCTTGAGCGTCTAACACAAAAATAGTCAGGGAACGTGCTTTCAGGAAAAATGTAAAATCCTACATCCAATACGAGACTGTCATCACCTTCCGATTTGGACTCATTTGTATAGTGAGATATTCGGCCCAGCCCAATGACCGCATACGCTCAGCCTGTAGAAGTTGTCGAGGTAAATTAGGGACTACTCTGAATTGATAACAAAGAAAAATGACCTGGTACCACAAAATCTCCAGTTGGTAAGATAAAGACATCATTTCTGATGGTCATCTCCTCAGAACTTCAACCAGAGGTGCGTCAAATCAAGTACGCACGAAGAAAATTGTAGACGCGAACGAGAGGCGCATCGAAGACACCCTGTGGAAGTTGTGGTCTAGGTGGAATCTCCGTACCAGGGAAGTGGGCTTCTTCTGGTAACGGCAGATAGCACGCTAGCCTTGCATCTGCCTCGTCTGTAATATGGCGCTTCATAATCCCTGTTGGGACTCGCGGAAATTCTAACGAAAGGGTATCAGCATATTTCCTTTCTTTTACTTGCTCCTTTTCGTACTGACCTTGTAAACCAGTCAAATCTCCTCCAACGTTGATCAGAAACTCGACGTGGACAAAAAACCATCCATCGTCTTTTTGGGCACCTCTCAAGCAGAGAGAGGTTTCGAACAATTTCGGAACAGTAAAGTAGACTCGACCATCAGCTGCCGACAAAAAGTTAATAGTTGCACAGTCCAATGTCAAAGTAAATACCTATCCGGAAACGCGACATCTCGACTGGAATAAGCTCTGACATGCGAAGACGGTACCTAATAATATCTTCCATATCTGAAAGAGTTTTTGATATTTCATTATCACTCAAGGGTACCACTGGAATAATCGCTTTCTAAGAAACACGGTGAGATAGATGTGACGCAGATTTCTGAGCATAAGAAAGACCTTTATACAGGTGGGGAGCCTCAGGTATGAACCAGTGGTCAATACATCTAATGATGTGAGAAGGTCATGGTTTCGCAGCCTAGTAGTTCATTAGCTAAGTAAGAAGTATTTGCATGGTAAATTACTGCCGACCTTGCGGGATCCAAGCTTTCTCTCGCATATTTCAACCCTTCCATTGCCCCTTCGAACTGCTGGTTCTGGGTCATAAGGAACGCTGTGATGTTCTGGACGAGACGTTAGCACATGAATGTGTCCGTAATAGAAAATGAATCCCGTACCATGCATTTCTGGACAGTTTCAGCATCTCGCGCCCATTTTGCAACAGCATAGAGTTTAACGACTTGTTTTTTGGTCTTTACCACCCAATCTGCTAGAGTTCTCTTTCGAGCACTATCAGACATGTTTGGCATACTGCGAAGTATCAGTCACGATCCACCTTACAAGCTATTGTTCACTCACGTTTCTGCCAACTCGGCCAACTCTGCATAAATCGACTGCACCACTCGGGAGAGCAAGTCACCAAGCGGTATCTGACCATCATATACGATAGGAAGCTCGCGTTCCAGTTCCTCCATTGTGAACTCTGGCTGCTCGAGTGTGTCTGCGGTAGCCGGACCATCATCCAATTTCGCGAAAGCCTCGATAGCATCGTTCTGCATATTTTGATCCATTGGCAAAGTCCGGACGCTGGCGGACTAGTGTGCGCGCCTAGAGGACGGTATGAGGGCTACCGATCAGCCAGGGTGATGGACATGCAGCCTGCAAGCAACAGTGGGAAGATGAAGGCGCAACTTAAACAAGGTGGCAAGTGCCCGATCAACATTTTGGCCCTTGAATGACACGAGCACAGCCACTCGATCTTTTGGACATTTGCAGCCACCCACCATCTCTGCGGTACCTCTGTTATCATGGACTATTTGAGGACGCTTGGATCCGCTGCTGTTTCGACCCTGGTGCAGAAGTCTGGCTTAAATCTACCCTTCTCTCTTGGTCCAAAGGTTACAACTCTTGATGGTATATGTAGCCTCTACGACGGTACCAGACGGGTGAGAGCAAGTCATCTTACTACCTCACCAACCCACTCACACCAATCTTTTAGGATGACGGTAGTCCTGTCTCGATATTTGAGTACGATTTCAGTGAACAAAGCAAAAGGAATTTAAGACCGCTGGCGACAAACGCGCTTCGGAAGCTCAGGACAACTCGACATCCCGATGTCATCAAGTTCATGGACGCTGTAGAAACAGATGCCAACATATACATTATGACAGAACGTGTTTGGCCCCTGCAATCAGCACTACAAGCATGGTCATCACGGCCAGCACAAGAGAAAGAAGACTGGATGCTCTGGGGGTTGCATCGCATCTCGGTCTGCTCATTGTCATCACTCTCTTCCGCGTCATGTAACCGCTGTGCTTTAGGTAGCTTTGACCTTTGTCAATGACCCTTGCTTATCAACCCATGGAAAGCTCTGTGTTAATTCGATCTTCATATCACCCTCTGGAGAATGGAAATTAGGTGGTTTTGAACTGTTCAGCAATTCGAAGGAAGATTCTCCAGTTCTATATGTATGGCCCAAAGTATACCATCAATGTTCCTACCTGATAATAAGACTCCGTTTCAGACCATGGGGGCGTTGTATCCCGGTTCATCAGCCTGGGCATCACCAGAAGTCAAGAAGGGAGGTTGGTCGGTTCTCAAAGAGTGACAAACACACTTTCCATCTCAAAACACACATAACCTAACTCTTATGATGTAGACATGGTCCTGCTGTTGCGGACGCGTACGCACTTGGTCTCCTCTTACATGCCATCTTCAATCCTTCACTACCAGCCCCCGCGACTGCACATCCTCCGCATCCACCACCACAACCATCATCTCGCGGCTCTATCCCATCGAGTCTGTTTCCTTCGTACAAAAAACTGTTAAACCCCAATCCAAAAGGGCGCATGACTGTGAAGGCGTTCCTTGATATTGGGATGTCTGAAACCGGTTTCTTTGCGACCAATCGACTAGTCAAAGTTTGCCTTGGACTCGATAACTTTGCGCTGGGAAGTGAAGCCGAGAAAAACGCCTTTCTGCGGTACGCAATCGTTCCTCTTTTTGTGATGGTGCAGATCTCCCATGTTTTGATAGAGCTTTGAAGGAATCCGCGTCATCATTTCCACCTGAGTTCACTTCGAACCGCATTCTACCATCTTTGGTGTCGGCCATGGAGTTTGGAGGGGCTTCTGCAGCCAATATACTTCCTCTCGTTTTGCAGTTTGGCACCAGTGTGTCACCTGAAGAATACCCTACCGTCGTTTTGGCCCCTCTTATTAAGCTGTTTGCTAGTCCTGATCGTGGCACGCGCATGGCACTGCTGGACCATCTTGGTGAATACGCAGATCGATTGGATAAAAAAACCGTCAGTGAAAAGATCTTTCCACATCTGGTATGTTTATGGCTTAATACATACGAAGAAATCCTGATATGTCTCTAGTCAACTGGGTTTTCAGATACTATCGCTGTCCTCCGAGAAGCAACGACGAAATCCATCATTCTACTGGCACCCAAGGTGAAGGAGGCCCTCTTCCTCCCCGTATCTACTCTGATGAGACTCTGAATGACTTAGTTAAACGATCGCATACTGAACAATGATCTTTTGAGGTTTCTTGCCAAGATGCAAACCGATCCTGAAGCATCAATACGAACGAATACATGCATACTCCTAGGTCGCCTAGGTCCGACCTTGGGCTATAACACAAAGAAGAAAGTTCTCGTTCCTGCCTTTTTGCGTGCTCTCAAGGATCCATTTGTCCACGCTCGCGTTGCCGGACTCATGGCATTCATGGCGACCATCGATTGTTTTGATGCTGAAGATATAGCAACTAAGGTCATCCCCAACATTGCTTTTTCAATGATTGATAGAGAGAAGTGCGGCTCCTTTGATCTTCTGTATCTGTCGTCTCCCTTACAAATCAGCAGGCTTGTCCGGGATCAAGCCTTCAAAGCCGTAGACCTTTTTATTAAGAAGGTTGAACGTCATGCCGCAATAATGGTGCGTCTGTTAGAGTTCAGTTATGTATATCTCTAAACCTTCTCCTACAGCCTGAAACCGCGCTGTCCGTAAGCGATGCTAGAGCTGCGTTGCCTGAACAAGCAACTATTGTAAATTCAGCCGCTGGTGCAGCTGGAGCCTTAGCTGATTGGGCCATTTCTTCCTTGGGAAAGAAAGTATGACCGCTGAAAAGCTTTTTACCTGTACTGATCGCTGACTTCGCGTTCAGTTAATACCATCCGATTTACAAACCACCATCGGTGCTGGGGACGGGACAACAAATCGCCCAAGCTCAGTACCCCTCCCTGCTGGTACTCTTGCATTCGGCGACCACAACCCCAGTCCTTCATCGATATTGTTTACTCCAAAAACAATATCGGCCGCGGCGACTCCAGTGGCCCCTGCTTCTCTCCAAACAACATCCCGTACAAAAGGCATGCAGCTTGGTGCGAATAAAGCTCCACCAAGCATTGCGGCCGCCGTTTTGGCAGAGCAGTGGGCTGATGAGGTGGCCGAGTCCGCTGGCAATGAGAACCCATGGGGCAATGATGATCTTATTGATGTTAATGCCGATGCCGATGATTGGAGTAAGTGTCATATTCTCTGGCTCTGGGATCAGCTGAACAATTTTCTTAGCTGAATTTGAGAGTGCCCCCGTGATTTTGGAACCAAAACCCTTAGCAGCAACCAGTAATGGAGCACGACTCCATGAGCTCGCCAATGTGTCTGGATACTCGGCACTTCATGGAAGCTCTAGGCTTAATGCTTCAAATGCTTCAAGCCGTGTTTCGACGCCCATCCCTTCCTCACCTTCAGTGGTAGCTGATGGATGGGATACGGTCTCAAAGACGTCTTCCCCTGCACCTGTCGGTCACAATGTTTCGGGGATGTCGAAGGAAGACAAGGCGGCAGAAATGGCACGTCGGAAAGAAGAGCGGAAACAGGTACGAATAACTTGCCTTCTCATTTGTGGTTGGTCGCCAACGTCCTTTCAGCGTATCGCTTTGCTGAAAGAGCAGAAGAAAAACACTGCAAGAACATGACTTGGAGGACGTGTAGACGACTGTATTAGTAATCTAAAGCTAATCACAGCATCCGTCACATCAAGTACTTAAGAATCTTGACCACTTGCTATATACCAGAATTCAAGATACCTGGCCATTGACCTTCAATCTCATGAGTTACTACTTACTCGAAAGCCTGGGTCCGGCGCAAGTTACAAATGCCCACTTGTCGAGGTCAATATCTGTTATTTTGCCGAAGTGATCTTTCGCGCGTCGGGACTCCATCAGTAAATTGGGAAAATGTCGCTAAGGGGATAAGTATATCGTGAATATCTGAGGTACAACTTGATGCCAGAGGTAGAACCTCAGAAAACCTTATGATGGGTGCTATAAGGTCGGAAAGGGTCAAATCAACCAAGCTCATTTTTCACAACTGGA
>JABCKG010007866.1:0-14253 GCA_018851835.1 Hypsizygus ulmarius | reverse complement strand
GACTAACCCGCAATTTTGTTGGTAAATGGATTAAACCAATCAACATAGATGCCAAAGACCAAATGATAAGGTGACTGTGCAAAGCCATTCAAAGCAATCCAGGCAGAACTATCCTGGATATCTTTCATATCAGCACCAAATGCTGCAAGTGGGTGATTCATGCAGTGGTGAAAGGTCTCGTGAAGGCTATTTTCGATAGGTTGGCGAGACAGGAAGAATTGAAGCCAAGAATCAAAGGACTGTGTAGAGTACATGCACTGAGGTACCCATTTAGCCCCTTTCTGAGTGTTTTGAATTTGCCAAAAATCTGTATTACAAGGGCGAGATCTAGGAGATGCCTTCCACTGACACTTTCAAGGAATAGGGTGAGGAATGAGGGAAAAGCATCTAGGACAGCAAACAGTACAAATGATGTCTGGCTCAGCACAGTATAGCTTATAAGCTGTGTGAATATCAGAAGGAACATTGACACTAGAAAGCTCATCCCAGATGAAGAGAGTGCAGCCTCAACCAAATACAGAGTGGTAGAAACAATGAGCTGAATAGCTCATAAGATTGTGTTGGCAATGGAGCAGCTTACACCAGCTCTAATGTGGAGCCAGATAGCAAGTGCACAGACCATTTTCACAATATGAGCTACAGGAAAAGCAATCTCTGCATTTATTATCAATAACTGCCCCAGATTACAAGTCGTACTGGTATTATAGTGCTCACATTGTGGAGACGTATCAGCGGGTGCCAAAGCTGGGGAGATCAGGTGCAATTGCTGCTGTTTTGGCCTAGGCAGCCCAGCATCCCACTTCTCATGCCTTGAACATGTTGATGCATCTACTTGTTGCCCAGGTTGTTCCACACCATTGAGAACAATGGTTTTAGTGCTGCAGAGTCTACATTTGCATATGACTGGAGCCATTGTAGAGGAATAGAGAAGAGAAAGAATCCATCGTTATCATTTGGTAATCGTCGTCAGATCGGAATCCAATTCTCTAACTGATCAAGATTATATAATTCACAAAATGGGCGACCAACCGCCATTACAACTGCCTTAAGGGCAGTTGAAACTCAACTGCCTCACGCTTTGCCCCTTGTGTTATAAGCATGTGTTCAGCATGTTACATGACCCAGATCTCCCTGTGTTATAAAACTTAGGTGAGGTGACCAAATATCTTTTGGGGGAGAAAAAATAATAAGATGATATTGGGTGAGGAGTTGGGGCTCCTCATATACTGTTTTATGAACAATAGGTGTTCTAATATGGAATAGTTTCCAAATGTGTAACACAATGGAAAAGTACAATAGAATATGATAATAGAATATATTGAGGGTGATTTATAATTAGACTGTCATTTGGAGTCATAATGAGTCATTGGAAGCAGTGATATGTCAATCAGAACTGCAATGTGTCATTCAGAACTGCAATGTGATATTCAGAACTGCAATGGGATGTGTCAGTCAGATTTGTAATGTGATGTGTCAGTCAGAACTGCAATGTGTCATTTTAATTGCATACAGTTGTCACATACCCAGATAGATATGCGAAAATCATATCTTATCTCATCTGATCTAATCTAATCTTATCACAGCATTAGCAGTACTGTAATTTCATTGTAACTGTCTTTGATCGGTATTGCATACATGATCTGACTTTATGGCACTTTCTCCTGAAACACTTTTCAGGGGTGACATCTGTGAGGAACAACAAAAATCAACCATCTCCAGTTGTCAAATTCTTTTGGTCCTAAATTCTTGAGTACTCGTCTTTTATTCTTAGCACAATTTTTTTATCTATCAGATAGAGGTGTGATAATGATAGCGGGAAGTGGTAGTTGGTAGAAAAGATTGTGAAAGTTGTCTGCTGAGACATGTGGTGATGATGGATTAGCTCTTGATGTTCTACAATGGGTATCTCCAAGTGAAGTCAATTCAATGTGACTGACTTTTAGGAATGAATATCAATGTTGTATTCCAATCAGGCTCTTTAACGACTCAAAGGTATTTGGTACAAGGTGAGTTCATGAGTCCATGATGACTTCTTCCTGATCAGCTTCTCTTTTCTCTTTTACTCTTTATCTGCCTCGTATATATGCAGTGGCTATAGCCAAATTGAGTACGAGCATCATTCTAGATATAAATATCACAAGTTGAGTTAATGATAGACTCAAGGACATGATGGATGTTGTGCAAGTGTGAAGTCGATTCATTGTTAATCACTATAATGATAGGTATTTTTCCATGATAAGGTGTTCAGGTTCAGGGTTTTGAGCAGTGGATTACATTGAGCAAGAAGGCCATATTTTATATCTCCAATACAACTATCTCTTCTCTTCTTAAGCTGCATCTCCAAATCCTCAGGTTGTCAGATATATGCAATATAAGAATTATAGTAGTGGTATCAGAATATTGGAAGTGATATTGTTAATGTGTCAGAGGAGTGCACATTAATCCAGGAAGGAGTTCACTGCTTAGACATGCAAGAAGAATTTGATTATGTTCTATGAGAATTGCTGGTGGCAGCTCACGAAGTGGGAAACTGTTTTCATCTGTCATGTCTTGAGAATCTAACTTGCCAACTAATATTCACAATGTGACTAACCATTTTCAGTCGGTTAACAAGGCTGATCCACTTCTTTGACATCATTATTCCTTTCCAAGAGACATCCAATGATCCATATGAAAATCACAACACAGAGGTAGATGGATAACATAACAGTCATTATAACAATTTTGGTGGTATCCATATTGAGAAAAAATGAATGTGGTTTGAATGAGGTTGTTTTGGCTATGACACGTGTGTATTTCTCTTCTCTCACTTACTTCAAAGAAAATATAGCATGATTAATTCTAGCTACACATGTGATACATCTAGTGCATCCTAGATTATTTGAGGCTGAAATTCTGAGTAAAAAAATTTGGAATAAGATGCCTGGGTCCTATGTTCTGCATCCAAATTCATTTTTGCTGACAGAATCCAACAGCATATGACTTTTGACTTTTTTTTCTCCTCAGATATCTTCTTCAAAGATATAGTCACATATTTTCCTCAGAAGTCAATTTCTTCTCCGATAGTAACAATTTCAAAATGTTTGATATAGACTTCTTCTTCCAAGTTGTAGTGCTGATTATCTTCGACAAGAAGATATTTCACAGTAGGATAGCTCATGTACGGGGTAATTTTTATGACATCCACTTGTTTAGTATTGACTTAAGTCTCTTTAGACAATCTTTCCATATAAGTCATATTAGTGTTACCACCTATGCTAATTTGGTTTAATGCACTTGGAGTTATTAGAGTCATAGTGCCTGACTTCTTCTGACATAATCAATGATATCCATGTCTTATATCTGATGGTATAGTTGAATCAAGGAATATGAGGCTGAATATGTGTGATGAAAATTTCTCCTTTAGGTAAGCATAAACCTGGGTATTCCGTAGTTACTCTTTGACTAATGTCTCTCCACTAAATCTAATCATGTTTTCTTCTCCGGTACCCATGAGATGTATTGGAATTAAATATACAATAAGCTTCTGAATGTCTGCATGACTATTGTCAACCTTAAACTATACCACGATCACTCAATATCTATCAACTAATCTATGGCAGATTTGTGAAATGGTTTCTAGACTATGTGGAGTGTTGCAGATTTTGTCTCCAATAAGTAAGGGTGCAGATTCATCAGAGTTGATCACATGGACTTGGACTATTTGTTGAGTTGCCAAACGACTCAGGTTTGGGCTTGCAATGTCATATGCAGTAACATAATGATATGTCGAAGTAGAAATTGTTGTGTTTCTGCTAGGTATCAACTAAATATTGTCATCTAGAGTAGAGCCTATGCACAATGTGTCCATAGAGGGGTTTTGTTGATCACATCTAACAATTTGCTATAAGGAATAGTGATAGTAGTGTGCAAATATCATTGTAAAAAAGCTAAGACTGTGGTGTTTGTGGATAATTGAGTGTATATCTCATTTTTTCATGGTAGTTCATGGATGCAGATTCAGAATTATCTGAAGTGCCTTAAAAATGATGTGCCATTGATGAATTGAATATCAGTCATCTTATCAATGGATTTCTTGAAGCTCGTGGATTCTTTTACTTCAACTGGCTAAATTATTTCATCAGCATCTGAATCAAATTCAGATTCTGCATCATCTCTATCTTCCAAAGATAAGATGTCAGCATCTGCTCCTTGATAAGTAGGTATGAGTGATTGTTCCTGGATCTGATCAGATCAATCTGCTTCTTGATCAAGATTTTCATACAGAATAGGATCATTTCTCCAGATATAAGAAATTAACTGAAAGGCAGCATAAGGTTCTTTATGGATAGTTCCATCTAATTCTTTCAGAATATAAGCACCCATTCTGGTCTGGCAATGGACTTCAAATAGACCAAGGTACCATGGTCTAATTTTAAAATAGTTCAATTCAACTTCATACCTGCTATTTCATATGAGAACAAGTGATATGACTGGGTAGTGTGGCTTTTGAAGACAATGAGCAAATCTCTGATTGAAGTGCTCATTTGACTGTAGTCGAGCTCACTCCAAATTTCAGCTGCATAGGCTATATCATCTTCGTGTTTCTCCAACTGTTGAATTCGTAAGGCAAGTAGATCAGATATAGTTATTCCTGAATAGAATCCTTCAACTAGAAATGTGGCCTCAAACAAGTCAAAAAGGAGCAGTGGATGCATGCCATGCAAAAGATAGAAGGGAGAGAATCCAGTTACACTGCTTATAGTTACATGATCAGCGAACATAGCAAGTGAGATCTTGGTATGCCAATTCTTGGCTTTGCCTTTTTCGTTCTTTTTACAGGACTTGATAAATGCTTCACGAAGAATGAAATGTCCATGTTCAATGACTCTATTTGCATGTTTATTATAGGCTGATATTGTTACTTGAGGTATTCTAAGGTGTTCAAGTAGTATACAAAAGGCACCTTGTACTTTGGTTCTGTTATCAGTGGTCACTTGACCAATGACTCCATATCAGTGATAGATCTGTTCTTTAAAATAATTTGCTAAGGTGGTAGATTCTTTGTTTGCCAAGGCTCTAACTTTGGTAATTCTGGTGAGATCATCTTTAGTGGCAACAATCAAATGTTTTTCTCCAGATAGTGGCATGTACATTGCATCAATGTAAACCTTTTGAAATATTATAGTTGGATGTGAGATAGTAAGAGGTAATTCCATTTCTGTGTGTTGTGAATTCAGCATTTGTGACAGGATGCAATATGATGGTGTATATCTGTGCACATGTGTGGCCAGTAAAATCAGATTTTAAGAATTTCATAAACTGCCTGTTCACCTTTATGACTGAGCTTATCATGTCCCATAGTCATGATAGCAATTTTCTTCTTTTTATCAAGAACTACAAGTGCTGGAATCCTATTATGATTGCACTTGAACATCAACCGCTTTTCTTCAATGTCTTTCAGAAAGTAATCTGTGGTGCTTTTAAGAAATCTCTTTCTGGCCTGTAGAGATTCTGTCTCGGGTACTTCTAAGGTCTTGAGAGAATGATAAATGTCTATTAGATGCTGTTTAGCTTGCGATAGATTGGGTTGAACAGAGAGTAGAATATAGACTTGATACAGAAGGCAAATAGATTTGGAAAATTAAAACTCAGGTATCTTAAAGAGCTGGTACACAGTTGACATCAGGGCTAAATTGTCTAACCAAGAATCATCATCTTCTTCAATTAGTTCTCCATCTGCAGCTGGTCTGCATGATAGGGCATCGGGTCCATGGAACTGAGTAGCAGATATGTGCTTTAGCATGAAATCAAATAATAATATGCCTTGAATCCATCAGTTCATAGCATGATTAAGTTAAATGTCAGGGTTGTTGATAATGCCTTTGACACAGTTGGCATCCATCTCAACTACCAGATTGATTACTCCAATGAGGTATATGCACCATGCATGGAACGCTCAATACAAACCAAACAATTCTAATTTTGGCTGTGAGTAACGAGATTCTCTATCATTCAATGGAATAGATCCATAATGGGCAAGATAAGGTGACCATCTTCATTGATCTGTGCAAGGATAAATCCAACTGCAATATAACTGGTGTCCACTGATAAAATAACAGGATTGTCTGACATATAATCAATTGAATGTAAGGCAGGGGCAGAAGAGACTAATTCTTTCAGTGTGTCAAAGCTGTCTTAGCAGTGGGCAGTCCATTCAAGTTCTGCATCTTTTTGTATGAGCTCTGTTAAAGGACGAGCAAGTTGTGAATAATTTCTGATCTAGATTTGGACAGTTTCACAAAGTCTAAGAAATCCCCAAACTTCTTTTCTGGTCTTCATAATAGGCCAATTGAGAATTTTGGTCACTTGATCATCATTCGGTAGCCTTTCTTCAGGGGGTACATTTTTGTCCTACTATGATGATATTCTGACAGCAAATCTGAGTCTTTTTGGGTAAAAAGATAGCTCCAGCACATTTGATCTGATGCATAATGCAGTGCACATCTTGCACATGTTCCCAAATAAAGCGGTGAATTCCTGAATTCTCAGACAAGGTCTCAGGCTTGCCATTCTTGTCTAAATATTGAGTTCTTGGGCCTTTAATAGGTAGGTCATCTATAAATATATTTGCGACATCGGATATTTCTTCAGTTAGGATAAATGTCATACACTTTTGAAATTCTGCAGGGGAATTTGTATATTGCATAGGCAGAGCAGTGAGGCATAACAATCTAAGTGGAGTATAGAATGCGGTCATATCCCGTGATCTCGAATCTACCATTCAAGCATCAAATCTTCAAAAGAGATCAAATCTCCAAAAGAGATCAAATACAGTGTAATATTGACGTCCTCCATATGATTTGACAAAGTTGTCTAAGATGGGCAACTGGCTGGCATCACAAATTGTGACTTTGTTTAAAGGCTGAAGGTTGTGGACTATGCAGAGTGTTCCATTCTATTTTAGAACACAAAACCATTGTCCATGATAAGATGACTGACTTGGTTCATATACGCCTGCTTCTATTTTGCTTTTAAGAAGCTCAATAACTTTTACTCATATACCGGGTAGAATTGGAATATGCTTGTATTTCCAAGGCATATGCGGAACTGTTGGCATAATATAGCACAAGAAGTATTCTTTACTAAGGATGCCACAATCTTTTTTTTTGAAGGGTAAGGTAGCTTCATTCAATTTTGAAATATGGTAGAATAGATTTTCTTCCTCTGGCCATAGAAATTTATTCTGGTTGACATTTAAGGACTCTATGTGTTATATGGTCAACCTTTCTGTTGGTGTAAATGCTGGAGAATTGGAAGTCAAGATGGGTAAGGTATCTAGTGGATTGTGTGGAAATCGACGATGAACATGTGATTTCTCAGGGAAGGTTCCTGAGACAGGGTGAATTTTCTGAGCGACTCTTTTATATGCCCTATAGGCTTCTAAGTAAATCTCGTCCTCGAGATCATCATCTGAGGTCAATTCCATTGGGAATATTAAAATATCCTCATTCCAATCTATGCATTCCTCTGTAGAGTATAGAGCAGAGTATTGAATGTTCAAGATGAAGACAAAAGGTGTGTCAAACATCTCATCTGGGTGGTTATAATTGGCAAGTATTGAATTGTTCTCTGAAGCATCAGAGTCTTCTATGATGTTAAATGGTGCATTTTCAAATTCTCCAGATATGGTAATTAGATGGCATGGAAATTCTGGTCTTTGTATTTCTTGTCTCGAAACTTCTTCAAGTTCATTGGTGGATAAATTGATAAATTCTTCGATGTCTATTTTGATGATCTCTGAAACATATATTGAATGCGCAGCAGACAAATACAATGGGTATTCTACTTGGCTAGCAAGTGGTTCCAAAATCTGAGACAGTCAAGCTTCAGTATTGGTAGTAGCAGCGATAGTAAGGTGAGTCTGGAGAAAAGGTATGGCATATGTAACAAAGGTGACAACAAAAATACAAAGCTAGGAAAGATTGACAGAAGTGATGGGGGCATACATAAGAAGGGTTACAGACAGTACAATAATAAGCAGAATGGCATGGAGGTAGGCATAGATGGAAAAGAGGTCAATGGATATACAGCATAGGGCCGAAAAGCAGAAAATGAAGGCAGACCATTAACAAAGGAAAAGGGATAGTTAGAAACATATGTAAATATAGATGAATTATTCTGCTGATAGACCTGTGCAGATTATAAGTGAAGCATAGGACTGTTCCAGAGAAGGGAAAATTGTGTTCTGCGATCATCAAAATGATGAATTGATGCTAAGTATCCAGCATCAAATAGAATAAAAGCATGGTCTGAGAGAAAAGGAACGGCTTCTCGAATGCAGTGCATCAAGTTTACAACATCGAAAGATCCTTGCATCTCAAATAGATTGGCAGCATGATGGAGAAATTCATTTTCCTCAGGCATAATAATGGGATTGTATAGCCAGGAAGGTAAGTGTTGATAGCAGGCTTGGTGTAGAGCAAGGTGATCAAAATAAAGGCATTGGCACAAAAAATCTTGGCACATGAGAGAAGTGTGGCTGTTGAGAAAATGGAGAAAGATGCAGTGGTAGTAAAAAAAATGGACCAAGTTGCTTTCTGAATCCAAAGAATTGATGAAAGAATGAACCAAAGGTGAAAGGAGATGGCGAGTTACAAGATGAAGTCCTTTCTCAAATTTTTCATGAAAATAGTGGAGTTCAATGATCTGGGGGTTCCAAGGATTAGATACAATGGAATCCTCGTGGTGTTCATAAGGTGTTGAGTAGTGCTCATGGAAATACAAATCTCTGGCAGTATCTCCAAGGGGTTGATCTCTCCAAAGCGAGGAATTATCTTCTTCTACCAGAAGGGAAGGATCAATACCAGCAGCAGGTAAGGTCGAATATGGAGAATAAGTCAGAGTTAAGGTCAGGTTACTGTTACAGTCAACATGGGCCTTCCAAATGTCATAATGAACAGCTTTGCATTGGTGAGTATCAGGTATTCTATGCCAATTAGCAGGTAGAACAGTCACAGAAGTGAGAGTTCCATGCATGTTAATGAAAGAGACAGCTAGAGAGAACAATGGATCCTCACGATCAACCAGTTCTGCACAAAGTGTATTCGAGAATTTGTGAAGGAGATGGTTATCAAAAGCTCCAGTGAAATCCAAGGAAAACTCCTGCTGAATTACAGAAAGTTGGTGATCTGCGCACCAATGAGGATGGCCAGGAGGTTCGCAGGTTTCCTCTGGTAAATGCTCTAAGGGCAGTACTGATAGCAGTGAGGTTGGTATGAACAATATATCTGCTACAAGGATATTGTCCTTGATGTCCTCCTGAAGTCCTAAGTCCATTGATAGAAAACTTGTCCATCCTGAAATTTGCGCCTCTGTCTCATCGATAAAACAGGAGACAGAATTTGATATCTCTTTGATGAAAGCTATGACTGGGGAAATTTCAATGTTGATAGGAGCAGTGAGTGCTTTCCATTGCATACATACTTTATTTGAAGTCTCAGAGGCAGCAGGTTTTGTGGCAGATCACTTCAAAGGGGCCGAAGAGGGTCGGCATCATTGTCCTTCAGTGATTCTGGCACTGGAGATAGTCTAAATGATCAGTATAACATGGTGTGGTCTTCCTGACATTGACTGCATAGGTTTTGCATGTGGGAAAGTGGGAGTTCATAAGTTCAAGCAGAGAAAAATGGATATTCTCTGCTGAACTGTGAATGTGTGATCCTAGCATTTTCTGACATTTCCAAGGCATGATCAGCACTCAAGAGGGTGCCAGGGTGAGCATCAGACTCATCTTGGGCATCAAAATGATCATTCGGGCCACAGAAAAAGTACGGTGTAACAGAGCAGGGTCTGGGGAGCACAAGTGCGCTCGCTGGATCATCCTAGGCATAAATGGCTAGAGGAAAGGTATTAATATCATGGGTATTGTCTCTATAGACATATGTACCTGATTCATAATATTGATCAACGTCTAATGATGTATAGACCAGAATTGTGCAGAATCAGTGGCAGCAGCGGCAGATGAGAGTGATTTGTGATCGGACAGCAGAAATATGTCATTGAGTGAGGGAAGGAATGTCTGGGCTAGAGATGGTGTTGCTGCATCTGGGGAATGATGCTGGAGGCAGAGAACAATATGGAGGATATTGAGGATGTCAATATGTCACTGGCAGCATCTGAGTCAGATTTGTCATTGTCTGCAGTGAGCATTGGTAAACAATGCAGGAGGAAGGGTAGACTCACCCTAGATGTCCATAGCATCTCCATTGCATGTATTGAGTTCATTTTTGCAAGATCCATTATCAGAGACAGCAATCGAGACTTCTATGGCATCTAGCATGCATAGATCAATGTGGGTAAGGGAAAAATAATGTGCTGGAGGCATACCTGACTTGTAGAGTCCATTCTGGTCCATAGAGGACTCGCTGGATGATGAAGAGTCTGACTCAGATGAAGAGTTGTCATCATCCGAAGAACACATGTTTTCTTCAGCTGGGCTTACGCAGATATCGATTAGGTATGTACCTCCATTCTCTTCGACTTCTAAGGCCTCTTTTCTAGCTTTCTTTCTCTCCTCAAGTACTTTGGTGCATCGTCTATGTCAATCCTGGCATTTGATCACTCTGCACATGTATCTAATCAGCTCAGTTAGCCTGAGCAAAATCACAAGGTGGTGTGCATAGAAAGGTGGGTTACAGGGGTGGTAGATGCATCTGGGTTCAAGTTTAGACAGCAGCAAGAAGTTGTAGAGGTAGAGAGGACCAGCGATGGTGGCAAGGACATATGCAGAAGAGACAGGATGACTCTGATTGACATGTCCAACTTTGATTGGATCTGGCAGAACTCTGGTGGTGGCTGTGGTGGCAGCCTCAGCTTGAACGAATGCCACAGCATCTATGAGATCACACAGACTTGGCCTTCTCAGGATGGGCACATTAGCAACAACTTTGTTGTCATCTGGAGGTTGTTCTGAAGGAGTCAACAGTGAGGTGTTGGGACCATGTTCTATAAAGGTTAAAAATACATCTCCTGTGTGTACAGAAAGAGGATTTGGATACTGGTGAACAAATGCCATCAAGGCATCAAAGAGGGCAAGATTTTCAACATGTCAGCTGTTAACTACATATGCATCGAAGTGCATAGAAAAAGGTGATGTAACAAGAAGTGGGTATAAGTGCTCAGAACCCAACATCTAGCTGTCCCAGAGAAAGGCTAAGGTATTGAGTTTGGCTTGAGTCTGTGCCTCACTCATGCCCTGCAAGAGATTATTGGCAGCAGCGAGAGGCAGCATATGATTTGCAAGAATGGAAAAGGGATCAGCAGGTGCTGATTGTGACATAACATAGGTGGCTGTGCAATTCTGTGGAGGACAGTTCTGGAAATTGAAGGATGCCAAAAAATCTCTGCGCATCTTATATAGAATTACACCCTCTGTCTTCCTAATTTGTGCAACAATAAAATCATACAAATGATCCATGAAGATGTTCTGTGTCTGGAATAAGAAGACATTTCTTGAAAGTGACTCTTGCTGCAATATTCCAGGTCTCGCATGTGCTTCTCACTGGAATAGGCATGCACCTTTCTCTTGGCAGCTTATTTCAGTTTTAATCTGATGTGCCAAGTATGCCAAAGAAGCTCGTACATGATTAAGTGAGCTGACTCCCATGCTTCCATAAATAGTCTGACTGAGCACTTCTAAGGTCAGTTCTTCTAACAATAACATAGAAGTCTGGATTATATTCTGAGGATCAACCATATTGGGTAACATATCCCTAGTTAGGTGAACTTCTGGTGCTTCTCGGATTCTCTGACCATTCTCATACTCGTTATGAGTCATTGTGAGTCATGCAGAATGACTATCAGCTGTACTTGGCATATCTAAGTCTTCTGGAGTATTTGTGGGTGGCACACTAGGAGATATAAGGTTTTCGGAAGTGTGGAGAGGTTTTCCAGAATCTTCTAAGGCTTGTACACCTTGCGAAATTTGACGAATTTGTTGCCAGAATTCTTCTGAAAATTCTAAGCCTGCCACATATGTCACTTCTAGCTCTGCAGGAGTCATAGTAGTCATTCCAACATTATGAGATATCTGTGATAGATTTCGAATGTCAGATAGGTAATTTGGGTGTGCTGCTCTATCTTCCACTAGTAATTCGTGCATTACTTCAGGATCTCAGTGATCACAGAAGACAAGATAAGTCCCATCTGTCCTTTCTTCAATAGACACTAAATTATCATGCTGCCATGGCCTTTCTAGCAGGAGATCAAAAGGCACACTGTCTCCAATATAAAAGTTTGCATAGGTTTTGACACTTCTACATTTTAATTAAACATCTGATATATGCCCGTTGAGGTTTCCTGCATCTCTATTGGCATCGTTCATGGTGACTTTACATTTTGGATTGATTGGAGCTTCTGTTAGATCTCGTACTATATTACAGTTGATGATGTTCAACTCAGATCTGGTGTCTATGATCCCTAAAATTCACATATTTTCCAATCATAGCAGGATGCAGATGAGCCATCCAGTGTCTTTCGTAAATGTTCCCACATGACCAACGGTGGCTGTGACAGGGCAGAGATTCTTTTGCTTAACTAGTTCAATGAGCTGATCTGATATTTCTCGTGATGTAGTGAGGACTTCAACAATACATAATATGACTGGAGTATTAAGAATCTGTGATACTACTTGTTTGTCCTCGACCTAGGATGAAATCTGTGATTGATGAACTGGGCCACATGGCTTAGAGACTAGTTTCTCACTTATCTGTACTGGTAGATCTGCTCGAGCTTGATTTCTATTAACTTGTCACTGAGTTTGTGATGCATCTTTCATTACTACATCTTTTACAGGCTGTTCCACTATTCTCAGCTGTCATGCATTAATGGAAATTGGGGTAATATCTTGTAACAGCCTTGCCTTTCACTGTTGATTAGGCTCAGGAATAGGCAAAGCTTCTCAAGGATTATTTTGAGTCTGCCTACTGTGCTGCGATGCTGGTGTAGCTGCATCGGGCTGCATGGTCTCATTGGTATTTCTTGCTGAGCGAGTAGTTTTCTTGTGAGAAGACTTAGTGACCTTGTTCATAGCATCATGTCATGAATGTGTAATCATCTTTAGAGCATGTTTGGCATCAAATACTTCAAATTCACTTTTCTCTTCTTTGTCAGATTGATAATAGTCAGATGTATGGTCAAGTGTGATAAAGTGACTCTTGGCACCTTTTTGGTGCTCTGCAGCTTGAATAATGGATTTCACCCATACTACACTGAACTAAGGATCCATCTCAAAATACTATTCTGTTGTATTCATCTCTTTGCAGTTCACCATTCTGAATATATTTCTGGAGTTCAGTGCAGTCTTTCATTGAGTGACCTGGCTTGTCACATCTATAGCATGTCATGGAAGGTCATGACATTCTATTTGGACCAGCCATATAAGGCAGAAGAGGGTGTGAACCTATCAAGAAATTATCTGCTGGTGGAGGTGGATATGTTGTTCATAGTAGTAGACTAAAATAAGATGCATGTGAACCTCTATTAGCAGGCAGTATACTGGGAGCATTGAGACAAGATGCTGGAATGCATTGTGAGACAATATTGTCAAGTTTGAGAGCCTTATAGTACAAAAGACCATATCTTGGATTATCTATAGTTATTTTTCCAAGCTGCTCAATAAGCTGCTTGACATCTTTCTGATCAACAGACTTAGACAAAACTTCCTTCTTTGCTGACTTTGATGCTTTGATAGCTGAATTCTTAGAGGCTTTCTTGGAATCTGAAGTGTTATCTGAGTCTGAGTCAGAAACTACACATTTCACATGTCTTTTCTTCTTGGTGCACTTTATAGATTTCTTCTTCGAGTCTAAATCTGAATCATCACTATCATTGCTAGATTCTTTACTTTCAGCATCCCAATCAGAGAGATCAGAGTCTGAGTCAGCAAGATTATAATCAAACTGGTTATGCTCAAAGATCTTTCTGACAACAGCAATAGCAGTGTCCATTGGAAAAGCTTTGGTAAGAGAGATAGTGGGATTTTCTGCCTCTATGCAATTCTCAATCTTTTCATGAAGCGACTGGTTGATTCCTTGCCAGAAGAATCCTGCTTGTTCATCTTCTGAAATCTTTCTCTTGGCATTGAGCTATCCACTGATCATGATAAACTTACGTTTATAGTGCTTCTATTTGTTAGAATTGCTCCTGGTCTCGTCTCTAGACTCCTAGATTCGTCTCCAGTGCTCCTGACACTGCCTCTTGCACAGCACTGCA
>JABCKG010007865.1:0-14273 GCA_018851835.1 Hypsizygus ulmarius | reverse complement strand
TATAAGTACAGAGTCTCACGGTCAGGTGTTATGGTAAGAAAGGAGTTCGCATAGTAAGTGAAGGGAAAATCGTAACAACGTGACACATGCAGAAGGTCTCCAGTTCGATCCTGGATTGGATCACTTTTTGTTGCAACTTCGACTGTCGAGATGTACCCTCAGTTTAGTCAAATACTGTACACTGTACAGTAAGGATGCAAATCATTTGTGGAATGATTTTCATTGGGGAGCTTGCTTCTCTTTGATTTGCTTAGTGCTGGAGATTTCTTAGTGACACGTGACTCATATCAAAATGCTTGTATTTGCATTTGTGTAGTTTGAGTGCCCAGGCCAATTTTGAGTTTCTGCAGTGAACTTTAAATTTGAAAAGGAAATTTTGATGTGTAGCCAAACAAGACGAATTCCACTGCCCAACTCTTTTTGATTAGTCCTATTCATGAGGTTTGGGGCAGAACATGGTCACATGTCATGGCACGCATCTCCTTCCAGTTCCACCCACAATCTTCACCTTCAAATCGTGAATATCCTCCTCGCCCTCTACTTTCTCCTTGCAAACTACGTGTGACACCTCCACCACCTTAAGTTTGTTGCTCAAAACATCCATCAGCCCTCTCCACTATTTTCCAGTGCCTCACAAACCCCCTGTGCCTATTGCCCTACAACATGCCTATAGTAAGTGCTCCTTCCCTTTCTGCAGCTGAAATGGCCCCTACCATGTACTAACCAGCCATTATCAACATTTCCCAGCCTTAGGACCTATGTGCAACAAACCCATGTGTGAGTTCTTTCCTGAAGATGAAACTGCACATCCCGACAACTTTGCCTCTGCCATGCCCCACGACACCACTTCATGCACCCAGCAAGCAAATCTATGCAAGGATTGAGTAGCTGAGGTGGTAGCAAGACATTATGAAAAGTCAGAATATACCTTCGAGGTGAGTTGATGAAGATCACTGTCCCGCCAGCTCTGCACAACCTGCCCAGGTATTTTGAAATATAGGGACAGTGTGGGCAGATGGCAGGTAAAGGTAAATTGAATTCACCTATGCTCATGGCATTTGTGTGCCTTTTCAAACAGTCAGTACAAGTACTGTCCCATATGTTTACTTTTCAGTATGAATCCGGTGATGATTTTATTCCCTTCAAAATATTGCATGTTGGCTGTATGACTTTGAAGACTTATTTCATTGGAATAGTACCTGTAATGTGCACCCTCTCTTCTGAGTTGATATCACTAAAACCACGCATAGCAATTGCAAGTTGTACTTTGAAATTTGATGATTGGCAGTTTGGTGCTCATCCAATTTGGGATGCTGTTACCCGACACCGGAAACTGCTGCGATCAAAATTTCCTTTTCTAAATTAAAGTTCACTGCGAAAAGTAGTGTTGCCGCAAGGCAAGGCCAACTCAAGCCGAGTTCACCTTGAGTTGCATCATTTCCTTTTTGAGAGAGCTTAAGGGACCTTGATGTGACCTTGAGTTGAGCACTTCTCGAGGCGTGACCAGACTGATTTGGACAAACAGCCTCATCTCATCAAGCGTGATCTCAACGCGTCTCTCATCAAGCACGACCTCAATGTGTCTCTTATTTCTTCGTTTCCTCAACAATTCTTGCCTGCAGACTCGACATGCCACACTATTCTGCTGCCCTACTGTTTCCTGTACCTTATGTTGCTATGCATCCATTGTTGGGTTTCACTGTGCAATATTGAGAATGCTGCAACAGGTAGTGGGGGGGAAATTTAAGTAAGGCATCATACAAGTTCACCCTGTCTAAGCACCAGGATTGGACAGTGTTCAGAGACCTAGTAATGTCTCAAGTGCCACGGCAATATGTCTACTCACCCCTGGGTTCTGTTAAGAGCTGAGGAACAAAATTTATGTCTGACTAAATACTCGATGTCTTTTACCTCACACTGCATCTGTGGAAATCTCTCGCCATACTGCTCTTGCTCTCTCCAGCACCACCAGCCGGTATTTTCATCTCAGCATCCCAATCCACCCTCAACACCCCACACAGGTTCATCCTTGCAGCAAATGACATGGCACCATCTCTCGTGGTTTCAAAATTCCCAAATCTCGCCGGCGCCAAATCAGTGGGGTCCGCCTCAGACTTTTTATTTCTTTTCGACCCCGTACTATGCTCAGAGTGGTGGTCTACCCACCGAGCAACCTCATATAGCCTTTTAATTTGAGAACAACTTCCAGGACATATTTTAGCCTCTGCCGACCCACGCAACAACTTCATCTCGATCCCGCAATACTTTTGGGGATGTGACGGCGTCAATTCTCAACACCTCCTCTTAGGTATCAAGGGCATCAGCCTCTTCTGGAAAGCAGACGTGTGCATCTGGAGCATTGACTGCAAACAAGCACCATGCAACTGCCGTGCTGCAAGCTAATGCACCTTCTCCAGTTCACAGTCCATCACCTGAGCCTGACTCACCTTTCTTGGGATCCATCTCAGGCCCAGCTGTGTACGGTGTTGGACCTATCACATTAAGCTCGCATTCTACATTAGCGTCACCGGCACATCCAGCTTTTGATGAGATGACCAGATATGGCTCAGTCATGGCGAAGGCGAAAAAAGATACGGTCTCTGCATCAGACATTTGGTACTGTGTCAGAGCATTAGATTCATGAGATCAAGTCCCGTTACCCACAACAGAGAAGCTTTTCAAGGAATGCCCATCTTTGATGTTTATTGGCTGCCATTTTTGCATGTATGTCTCCCCTTTATTATATTTATATCTGAACCACTGATTCTGGTATACAGTAGTGATGACTGGCATGTATGGGCTAACACTCATGGCCAGACGCAGACGATACGAAATCACCTAACCTCAAAGCATAAGGCACTCTACGAGCAGACAGTAATTGCGCACAAGCTCAAAGGCTGGCAAGACTTGAACAAGACAAAAAAACCTACTGATCTGTCACAAAAGGAGTTGTTTACTTTGGAGGGCTTCTATGAGAGACTGCTTCAGTGGATAGGAGTTGATGATCAGGTGAGCAAAATACAAATTGAGTTCAACGTATACTGATATCTTTCAATTTCGAAGTCAATCAATGTCATCGAATGCCCCAAATTACACGACCTTCTGCTCTACACGGGCAGGAGCTGAATTGAGGCCCACTTGGGTTCAGAGGAGATGAAGGCAGACTCAAGACGAATTGAGTGAGCCGTAAAATTGCCAGTCTTCAGGCAGGTTCAATCCCGACCAGGATTGAGTTCACCTCAGGTCTGCCACGTAATTCAGACATCCCATGCCAGTGGTCTGAATGTGTTTTTCCATTGCCTCCAATTCATTCTGCACACTTCAGAACACGTAGAAATGAAACAAATAGCATCGTCATATGAGCCCAGTACATAAGAGGTCTATTATAAATAAGACTAGCAGTTAATGAACATGTATTGGTGAACTGGAAGTCATAACAAAGGAGTTACAACAAGCAGTATTTGATTAAGAAGAGACTCACAAGAAACAGAGGAATAGCTTCGCAAAGAGAGAATGAGTAGCGGAGGACTGTAGAGCAAATCATAAATTGTCAGGAATCAATAGATGCTGCTCACCAAGTGTCCTCAGCATCTCCACTCAGTCTATAGGCTGTGTGGTGAGTCTGTGACAAAAGTGAAAGTGAAAGTATGGTTGAAGCAGATAACACAAAGCATGATCAACAGGAGGAATACATGGCATGAGTGAAGGCACTGACAAGTCTAGACCAACTTGGACAAGGGTGCACAAGGAAACGTCACAAGCGACGAAAAACAAATGTCCAATGCATGTGAACAAGAGAAACCATAGCATGTAACAAGACACAACATGGGACAGTAGGAGTGCCCTTCAACAGGAAGAAGGGCTCAAGTTAAACAGCATGGAGCCATACAAGTTGAAGCGACTCTGGATGAATGACAATCATGGAGAGTCAAGAGTCAAGACATGCAGCAGAACTTCAAGCTCACATTTCAACCATCAACAGAAGCACGTGATCATCGCATTGTGGGTCAGTGGATGCATTCTCACTCCCATTGCAGCATTCTGGTGCTTTCTGGTGCTCGCAAATGGAGGTGAAGAGAGACAAAGTATATCATTGGAAGAAGGGAATATAGACAAAAAATTTAAGCTATTGTAGTTGAAATGAGACTATATACTTAATTTACGAAGAGTACGGGAAGTTGAGGATGCTGCCCAAGGTTGAGCGAGGCTGTTGAGCAAGGGTGGTAGAAGTGAGTGCATAGAGAGTATCATGGGTGACTGTGGCAGGTGGAACAGCTGGAGTATAGGTCATTGGAAGTGGCGTGACAAGGCCACCTCCTCCTTTGCCTCATTGTTTGATGTCAGCTTGAACGAGGTCAGTGTAGAACCTGGAAAGATGTCGACAGGTCAGAAAAAGCAAGATGACCAGGGTATTGACTCACTTCTTCCACTGATCCGATGTGGTGTCTTGCCCATTTTGTTTGACAAGCTTGCGTACATATTTGTCGAGATTGGACCAAAAGCAGTCACCTTTTTTTGCCTTTCCACCTCGTGAGCACTTTTTCAGCAGATTTTCAACCTCGGTATCACCATCATTGTTGGTATCGATCTGCTCATCATCATCTTCAAAGCTTGGTGAGTCGTCTGGCACAAGAAAATAAAAGTCCCATGCAAAGCGACGCTGATAAATAGTTCGTCAGCATAGTATACATCTGCAGCATGTCTTAAAAGAATACTTACAAGAAGCGCGATGCGTAACTGATATTGGTGCCCCAAATTTTCACCAGGCCCACCGTGCTTGAACTTTTCTGCCAATGAGTATGTTGCAGTCTCAAGGTTACATGCATGGGCCCCCGCGATAGTGCGACCAATCTGACAGAAATTATTATATAGATGGCTGGCAAATGACATGTATCGTACCCATCACCTGAATTGGTTCTGAGCTGCGCTCATCTTTGTGTGACAAGCACTTCGCAGAACACGTTCACGGTTGTAGTTACCAAAGATATTGTTGAAATTGCGATGTAATTCTTGATCTTTGATATAATTCTAGTTCCCTGGTTGAATACATGCAGTTCATTATAGAAAGTAATCACATACTTCAAGTCCGAGATGGGCATTCATGAACTCCTTTCGGAAGAGATCAAACAGTATTTCCTTCATCTGGACCAAAAGCGTGTCCTGGAAGACAAATCAGGAATAATAACAAAATTCACAGGAAAATACACACCTGTTGAGAACGGGACAAGGTGAACTTGGCATCGAGAAGGATTTCAATGTCTTTGAGGGCCTTCTGAAAGGCAGTGTAGTCAACTTGTCCTTGGGCATGAGCATTGAGCAGCTGATATATTGTTCCTTGTTGAAAGATGTGCAGGCGAAGGTCTCCAAGGTCTAGGTTGGCACCAACCTAACAAAAGCAAGCATATAAGCAGGCCTGGAGGTATATTAAAAAAAAGGAGACTCATGTCGACCATTTCACAGAGATCACCATGTTGGTCAGCAGTGAGAGACAACTTATTCGAGACTGTATCACAGAAAAGCTTTGTGGTTTGAACATCTTGCTCACGACGCATGGTATTGGGTGGCATGGCTGGCGTAGCAGAAATAGATGCATGGCCCATGCCAGAATTGAAGGGCGACATGCTGTCATGAGATAGGGGTATAAAGTGAGGGGAGGGACTAAACGAGAATTCCTGCTGGATGTGCGAGGAATGAGATTGTGGAGAGCTGTGGGGGTCAAAAGACTGGTCGAAAGAATAAGACATAGTGTGGAATGAAGGAAAGAGGGATTAGAGGACTGGGTCTTGATTTTCGTCATAAATGTGACGGCCGTGTTTGGTGTGCCTCAACAAAATAACATGATCGGCGGCGCGATCGAGAGCACATGAGCGCATTTGTTGTGAGACCTCGGAATAACACCCTGATAAGAGGATTCTCAACGGGTGAGAGGTGACAAAGAACTGGGGATATCTGGATTAGCAGACACACGATGCCTTGCAGCCACAGCCTCTGAAGAGTCAGGTCGCTTGCATTTACGGCCAGTGTGTGTAGCAGCACTTTCAGAATCTGTGTGCTCCTTTGCCTTTTGTGCATCAAATTCTCAGGTCGCACCTTCATAAATGGCACTTTGCTGTTGCAAAGGTTGCGCCTGAATCCAAAAACGCTGCACGTGAACAGCATCTCACATCTGAGCAGTATTTAAAATAAAATCATCTGGAAAAAAGTGTCGGATTGATGGATGAGAGTGAGAGGTTGCCTCTCGTTCCTGATATACAATCTGTATCCTCTTGTCATCACAGTGGTGAGCGGCGCAGTTATGCTGTACATTTACTGTGCATGTGATTGCCTGAAGAGAAGATATCATTGCCTGTCATTGAAAATAGATGATTGACTTTACCTTTGCATCAATTAGTCACCACCTTACACTTTGGAGGGAAGGGAGGCGATAGCAAGGCACTGAACCAGCAGTAACAAACTCTTCAATAAGGACATAATCTGCCTTTCCTTGCTGAGCTGCACTTGAAGATACTAATTGAAGGATTTCAGCGATGCGACCAATGATAGAGACCCCATTGGGATGGTCAGGATCTTGTGTTAGAATAAAGGAATGAATAACACAGATGTCTCCGTTTATGCTGATGACAGAGCGAAGAAGATTGAATGCTTTATGCGGTGTGGGCGGAAATGTGGTCGAAAGATGTTTGCCAGCCTCGGTGGACAACCAGCTTTTGTTGGAGGCAACGATAGCACCAGTGATACCTGGAATAGGAGGATGAGAACTAAGCTGAGACTTGCGAGAAGATAGCGGCAAAAAATACCTGGCTCTTTCTCATCAACCGGCTGGTAAAATCCAAGATAGTCGGCAAGAACATTGCGACAAGTGACACCTGGCTTGCAGAGAGCAAGTGGATAAGGCACAGCAGTGCACCACTGTTGACCATTGTTGTTGTATAGAGGAGGCTGAAGGTTTGAAGTACTCTGGGTATCCATGTTAAATGAATTGGGTACGAATGAGCCACCTGAAAGAAGATGACAAATGTGATTACAACGAGCCATTCTCTGGCCAATGTCACGAGATGGTGCCAAATGATTTGAATGGACACTGTGGTCGCGGACAACAGCATTGAAAGATTCGAAGCCCTCCATGGCAAATAGAATTGCAGGACCAAAACGTCAAATATGTGCCAAAAGATGTAGGAGAAGATGAAATTTGGGTTTGTTGAACCATCGAGGGGTCCAACGAGCCGTGCATGAGAGGAAGTAGTCAATAGCACGTTTGAGGTCATTCTAATCAATGAGATGGTTGAGTCCGACAAAACACATGAAGTGAAACGAGTTCACATACCAGATGCTGGTTGAGATTAACAATGACTGGCTGCCAGATCAGCGGTACCATAGCAGACAATGCAAACCACGTTTCATAGCATTCATTTGGAACTAAATCGTACAGCACAAATGGTGCCACTTGACTGATCGCACAAAAATCATGTCCCGTTAGCGAACCTGCATACTGGACCAAAGTCTGGCCAGCGAGAGGTGAGAACCCTAAGCCAGAGGTGTCAAAGGAGTTGATACGAGTTACAAGAAGTGATTTCTGGTCAGGCGACAGTCGGGATATTACATCCCACCATAAATACTTGACAAACCCAAGGAGAATGACATGGAGTATTTCAACGGGTGTATCCTGATGGGGATCGAGGCCTGTTTTATTGTAGCAAAGCATAAGTAATATATAAGCTTCAGATTTCAATACACTGACCTTTAATCTGCCATATTGGACTGAAGGGCTTCTTGGGAATTGATCGGTGAACAAAATCAGTGATGGCGCTGGCTTTCACAGTGGCTGAACCTTTCTGTTGGCTCCAAAACAAAAATATCTGTTCTGTGAAGTACTCGAGGAAGTTATCCTTCAACCCTGTCCTTGTTTTTGCTTTGCCGTATTGGGTTTTTCCTCCCGGAGCAACTGCATCCCCAAACATCGAATTGAGGTGGTGAAGTGTCTCGTCTTTGTTCTGCAATGCATTCACCTAGCGAGACATTTATTATAGCTCATAAACAACATGAAATGGATTAATACTCACACCAAGAAAATGCTCAGCACGATCGACCATTTCTTGAAGTGATTCTTTGTGCTTTTGACGTGTCTTCTTCCCCACAGAGTGATGAGACTGTGCTGATGTGTCTGAATCCCCTCCACTGGCATCATCACCATGCTGAGCTGAAGGCTTTTCTCGATCAGCAGCGTCAGATCCTTTGACCCAGCAGTTTCGACAAAAAAACTTCCCCTTGAGACCAATGTGGCATGCAATCTCGCTCTGCATCGGATTGTCTCCAAGCATCGCAAGAATGACCAGAATAACAAGTATCATCTCTCACGCCTCAACATCCCATGCCCAGATACCAGTTTCTTGATATAGCCTATTTAAGGAAGTTAGAACAAACAGATAGAAGGGGCTGGTATAAGAGACACGCACTCTAGCTATGAGACGATACCATCCAGCATCTCAAGGGGTGGTGCGATATTGGATGTTGACAGAAAGTGGATATTGGTTTCTTGTTGCCCCATGGATCGTGGTAGCCCAGCAGCGGTGAAAAGAAAGGAGTTGTGCTTATTCCACTTCTTCGAAACATTACCAGAGGTGTCGTCACAATAAAGCCACATCATAAATGAAGCTACACGATGGCCCTTTGCAAGTTCTCAGTATCGGTTCCCTTTCACAGGGTCCGTGAGGGTCCATGGGCAGATGCCACAACTGAGAGCCTTGACAATACCTGATAGTTGTCAGCAACAGAATGAAATGGACGAAACAATGCTCACCGAGTATACGGCATGGGTCAGGTACATTATCAGAGAGACATGTTTGAGCAAGGTGGGGCATTGAAAGCAACAGTTCATGCATCGACACCTCGCGCTTCTCATATTCCAGAATTACGTAGCCTCTGGAACCACTCTCATCGACAACACACTATGTAAGCCAGGCACTAGCATAATAAACATTCTGTCCATTTGTTTTCTTGATAAACCAATGTTCTGGCACAACCACTGTTCCATCGTGCAACCTTGTCAGCTCAAACACATAGTAGTCCTGGTTCCTGACTCGAATCATCGGTGTTGCAAGAGTTAGATCAATCTTGTGAAGCCAACGCTGTACTTGCCAGGCTTGCTCGAGGTGT
The DNA here is from genome assembly GCA_018851835.1 of Hypsizygus ulmarius. NCBI lineage: Eukaryota > Fungi > Basidiomycota > Agaricomycetes > Agaricales > Lyophyllaceae > Hypsizygus > Hypsizygus ulmarius. The sequence continues at coordinate 5,120 of JABCKG010007865.1, read as the reverse complement.
TGTCCAGAGTTCTCCAGATAGTAGTGTAGGTGTTTGCTGATGAGGGGATTGGCAATTTCCTAGCAGAATGGTCAAATGAACTCTACGATATGAGCCGGAGCTGGTAGCCTTACCTAAGCAATAATTCTACCAAGGTTATTCGCATAGTAAATGTTTCCCAATGTACCTTGGTATCATATAGTATCAATACCACAGTACGACTGAAGTAAGCAGTCTACGTCCTTCATGACATCGACCGATGGGAGCCAGTTGACACCAAGCACCTCCATACCCCAGAGGATCACTCAAATTTGCTCATCAGAAAATATCGAGCGGGGTAGATGTCGAAGAACATCTAGGACACAAGTCTATCGATCGATTAGAAAAAGACATGAACTTAAGATGACGAAAAGTCCCGCACCATTTTATCTGACCATGGATATCAATGAGGATCAGCCTCGGCTTCGCGAGTCGCGAAGTTACTTCGCGTTCGATGGGCACCCGTCAAAAAATCATCTTCTGCATAATTGTGAGCAAATTTGTTAGCACATTGAGAAAAGCACTGTACTATCATTGGGATCGATCTCTCTAGCAAAGGACACTCCATCATCACTGCTCTCATCCAAAGGAGCAGTATCAGGACCGTTTTCCAACCAGTCTTGCAAGGTCAGTGTCAGCCCTACAATTGGATCTGCTGGAGGGGCGGGATTGTCGAGGCTGGATGCTATCACATCATAGTCAAGTTCCATTGCATGGCTTGGAGGCGAGGAAGGCAGTGGTGCACTGGCAGCTTGAGAATAGTGCATTGCCTGGAGAACCTCTGCCAGTGCCCCATGGACATTCGAATGAACATCGGAGGATTCAGATGATATTGACGCCATGGAACCGCTACCACTGGTTGAAGGCATGGTCGAGAGGAGATCTTGTATATACTGTTGGTGGGTCTCCGCAGTCTCATGGCGGACAATGTTATGGTGGTCACACCAAATGCTGTCCTTGCAGGCTACACAGCGCCATTTCAACTGGTTTGGTCCAGTTCCGGCTTCCCAGACTGTACAAATTGAGATATTGACTTGTCAGGTTGATATGAAGAAAACACTCACACTGAGGGTGCCGGAATGACAGTGGATTTGCTGACATCGTCAGGTGAAAATGAACTGGATGGTCATGAAAAGCGACCTATGCTCCATATAAGACAGAAAGCAGAAGCTATCGAGCTGAGCGGGAAGTCGTTGAGGCAGGGTGGAGGTCATTTGAAATGAAGTGAAAAAAAAGAGGGTTGAAAAAAAGAGGTTCTCCGGTCCACGGCTTCAGTTAGATGAAAGTGCGCAGTTGTCAGCTGAAGCTCAATTCAGAATACATGTGCTGTATAATTGCATGTCGGTTGTCGCAGAGAAGAGAAGCTCTGACTGGTAAGCAAGCGCGCATCATTGAATTTGAAATTGTCAACAATAGGAGACAGCAGGATTCTCGATCGCGTTCTGGGAAAGCTGACTCAGCCAGTTTCAAGTTCAGCCTCAATTCAGCCTCAGAACAAACACGATTTATTTGATTTTAAGGCAACTTCAATTCATTTTGAGATTACCTCAATCCAGACCTCAATTCATATCAGGTACGCTGAACAGAAGTGAACCTTGAACGAGGCCGTGGCCATGTATATAGGATCTGAACTCAGGAAAGGTGACCTGCCACACTGAACAAAGCTTTCGGAGATGATCATCAAGTGATTCCGTGAGGAGTATGCAAAGATGGTGGATGAGTTGAAGGTACATCAGTTTTGTAGATACTGTTATAGCAGGGTATTGATAACCCTTAACTTTAGAACTCTGCTGGTCACATTTCATTCACCAGCGACATCTGGTCACGACAAAATCTCGAGTCATACATGGCGGTCACGGCTCATTGGTCAGAGGAACAATGCTCAGAACCCGTCATAATCAAGTCCCGTTTGGTTGCATTTTGCCATGTGAAAGGCTCTCACGATGGTAAGAATCTGGGAAAAATCTTTGTCAAGATTCTCGATGAGCTTGGTATATTTGATCAGGTGTGTACCTTGAATCTCTATAATATGGACAATATTGACAGTGATATCTACTGCAGCTCGGCATGGTCACTCTGGATAATGCAACGAACAACAATGCAATGATGCATGAGGTCGCAAGAATTCTTCGCGACCAAAAAATACCTTTTGATCTGGATGGTAATCGTATCCAGTAAGTATGCGCCTCAAGCTCCTACTACTATATTCACCATATTACCCACCAGATGCTTCCTTCACATCATCAATTTGGCCATCAAAGCTGGCCTGAAGATGATGATGCAACTACCGCCAGAACCTATAAAACCTCCACCTCCACCAGTTGTTCAAGATGCAGAGCTAGAAGACTACCCCTCAGATGAGGAAGACGACTTCGAGTTTCATGACGACTATTGCCAAGTCCTTGAAGATGATGTTGTATCTGCTGCACGCAACCTTGTCACCACCGCTCGTGCATCTGGTCAACGTCAAGAAGTTTTTGCGGCCGCAATTGAAAAATTCAACAAAGAGAAAGCTGAACATGTGATGGCCTTGCATTCTGCCATGTTGAGAAAGGATATGGATGTTCGATGGTCATCCACATTCTTGATGATTGATGGGGTGCTCGAATTTTACCCTGTGAGTTGATTTATTCTTGCTCTTGGGCCGTGCAAGATTATACTGATTTAAATAACAATACAGGTGCTCAACATCTTTCTTGATATGGAAAAGCATGTATCCATAAAGCACCATGAGCTCAATGTGGCTCACACTGCGGAAATTGGCTGAAATAATTTGTAGGATCATGCTGAATATATCGCAGTTATTTTTTTGATGTCTTCCCACACATGGCTGAAGAAAAAGAGGGAGTATCTTTAAAATATGAGCTAACACATGTCCATCCTAGGATCAAGCCTCATATCTGGATGATTTCACTGGCATGCTCTCCTTGGGAGTATGGAGGATACAGCAGATTTTTTTTAAGATAGACTGGCGGAAGATATGATGATTATGTTGTGATCAGCCAGTGACTCCATTTGGGCAAGAGGTGGCACGTGGGAGTTACTACGCAATTATAATTTGTAGTTGTGAATTGGTTGTAAATAGTCACAAATGCCCAAAGTTGATTGAGCAAGATGTAGATACTAGTAAATGCTCCTTACCACTTTTCTCTCTCTCTAAGTACAGTAGATGCACATGAGTCAATTCAGAGCACATTCCCACATGTGGCCTCATGCCCAAATGGAGTCACCGGCTGATCACAATATAATCAGCATATCCTCTGCCAGTCTATCCTGATCATATTTTTAAAAAATCTGCTGTATCCTCCATACTCCCAAGGAGAGCATGCCAGTGAAATCATCCAGATATGAGGCTTGATCCTAGGATGGACATGTGTTAGCTCATATTTTAAATATACTCCCTCTTTTTCTTCAGCCATGTGTGGGAAGACATCAAAAAAATAACCGCGATATATTCAGCATGATCCCACAAATTATTTCAGCCAATTCCCGCAGTGTCAGCGGAAGGTTCTCAATGACATCTGATACTTCCTTTCATTCCCTCACAGTGTTCAAGAACTGTTGTCTAGTGACTGAACACCCACCCTTTCAATGGTTCTTCCTGCATATGAGAAGCTTCTCGAGGCATTCAAGCTCCTTCAAATTGTTCTTCCTGACCTCAAAGTTGCGATTCAGGCATCAATTGATAAATTGGATAAGTATTTAAGTAAAACTCATGCAACTCATATTTATTCATTGGCAATGCATACATAAATCATTGTCATTCTTACCTCACTCCTCAGCATTTAGTTATAAATCCTATGACCAAATTTGACTGGATACAAAAGCACTGGAATGAAAGTGACACTGCGAAGGCCTTGGAGTGGGCTCGACAAGCAGTGCATGATGTATTATTTCTGTCTATATTTACTGACACATTTGTAGATGCTTGAGTACCAGGTTGCCACACGTACAGCTGCCGCACTTCCTACTGGTCCTGCCAGCAGATGTTACATTAAGATTCCTACAAGTTCGCGAAGTTCGAGTGCACTGCAATCAGGAATTGGCCAACTTGATTCACTGATGTGCAGCCTCGTGTCCAAGGTACCGAGTCATGAGAGCTCGATGAACTCTGACATGTTATCCAGTTCATCTGATCAATCTCCATCGGAGGCATCGTCCGAAGCGCAGCTTGCTCACGAAGACCTGGCAGCTGTCAATGAAGAGTTGGAGCATTACTTTAAAGATGGTGTCATTGATGGTGAGGAAGAACTCAAGGATTTTTGCATTCTTGAATACTGGCAGGTGAGTGTAGCCATCTCACAGTGTGATGTCTATCTAATGATACTCAAGCAATTCAAATGATGCTATCCTCTTCTATATCATGTCACACTCGATGTCCTACCGGTTCAAGCCTCAGCTGTCCCTTCCGAGCACATGTTCTTGTCAAGCAAAGAAACTGACACCCTCTGGCAAAACAATCTCTCGCCAGTGATGATGGAGGTCCTTCAATTTTTGAAATTCATGTTCCATCAGGATCGCCTGGACTTCAGCTGTGACTGGCTGGCAAGAGAGGAGGAACTGTCTGCCATTGATGTCAGGCCCGCTGTTATTGAGGACCTCATTGCACGGCGTCAAATCAACACATTCTCTGACTTAATTGGTGATATTCCTATGACTAGATAGCCTTGTAATCATCTCTCTAGTTTAGTTCACATTCATTATATATTAGTAATGCTTTCAATGCAGTTATCTATGTTTTGCACAACTTCCATGGTCAGATAACTCAGATTATGTTCTGACTCCTACTATAATTAGATACTAACCCAAATTGGGTGACCACCTCAAGGCAGCTCAAGCTCGCCTTGAGGTCGCTGATAAATCACCTTAAGCTCAGCTCAACTCGCCTCCCAGCAACACTAGCGGAAAGTGGATAACTTGCCCAGGCAGCGGCAGTCGTTTCTGGCTGAGTTTCAACCATTCAAACACGGCGGCCCGGATGATGGAGAGACAGTGGTCGCTCAGCATCCTGCTTCTCCCTATTCCCTGTGCCAGAACTAACAGACAGATATTTTCTTCTCATCTGCAAATATGAGGTGCTGATGTACTTAGTTGCAATTGAT
>JABCKG010007864.1:0-14300 GCA_018851835.1 Hypsizygus ulmarius | reverse complement strand
AGGTATGACGACCATGTGATGGAGCGCGTGCATGCAGCGTGGGAGTAACTGAAATAACGAGGCTAAGTATAGCCGTTGGTGGTCTCAAACTTTTGCTTTCACCCTTCGGCTGCCATGGTTTTTGGCCTATTCTCTCGAAAGCGAGAGCCTGCAATCCAAACTACAGACTCTGATAACCCCCCCGTAAACGATGCCGGGCCCTCAAATGGCCCACATGCCCAGCTAAGAACTCCATCTCCTTCCATTGACTCAGTTTCGATTGGAATTCAGAACTCCCCGTCTCGAGACCCTCCGCTGACACCTTCTCCACCCCCTGAAGCCGCCCCAGAGCTAAACTTGACCGATCTTCGAGGGCTGATCCAATCTATCCCACCACAAATCTTGCACACATACACCCTTAACCACCTGCTCCCCTCCGACTCAGTGCACCCAGAGACACTCCAACATCTTCTGTCTTTCTTCTCAGAATTAACCGCTCCGCCGCGACTGCACTGTGTGCGATGCCATAAGTTCTATTTTGATGTCGAAAATACCGACAGAAGCTGCATTGTTAATCATGACGACGAAAGCGCCGAGGTTGAACGCGTCTCATCCAAGGCCAAAGCCAATGGTGTCGGCACGCTCTACGAGACAATCTGGGGATGCTGCGGGCGGACGGTCGAAGGCGATGGAGACATGGGGCCGCCTGATGGGTGGTGTTATGAAGGGAAGCATACGGTGTGTAGCTTGTTTTGAGTCATGGTAAAGCGTATATAACTCACGAATTGTACACTAGACCGACGTCAAACGCGCCCGATTCCGCGCCGACTCCACTTTACAAGACGATAAATTGATATCATGCGACCGTTTACAGTGTCACGCTCCTCCACGCTCCGCGCGCGCTTTGCGGAAGCGCGGCCGGCCCGTCGCTGAAGGTGATGAGGACGAGGAAGGAGAGGAAGGCTCCACGTCCTCTTCTCCGTCTCCGCGATCTTCCGCTGGGGGGAAGAGAGGGAGGGCTGCGAAAAAGCCTCGAACTCAGCTTCAAGCAGCGCAACCTGAAACCACCCCCGAAGATCTGGATCAGATGGACGTTGATGAAGGCGCCCATCCGCAGGTACTCCGTACTTCTCCACTCAAATCGAAACCCAAATCCCGGACGACTGCCAGGACACCATTTAACGCCACAGCGCTGACGACGCCGAAAACTAGTAGCCCTCTTGTCCTTTCCCCACCATTCGCCTCACGCTCAGTTTCTCCCGACCCACCCTCGAAAGGACGCATCCTGACGAACATGAAGCCGAAACCCAGTGCCTCGTCAGTGAAGCCCAAATCAAGTGCGGCGTCTCTCAAGCCAAAGTTCAGCGCTGCCTCGCTGAAATCCAAGCCGAGATCTTCAAAGCCGTCGGCGTCTACTGTTATCCAGAAACCCGTTGTTGAGCTACCATCGTCACCTGGTAAGGGTAGGGCGAAGTCATTGCCTCCGAAGGAGATATCTAAGGCTCGACCGAAGGGAAAGACCAGAGGGCTTGCTGAGGTCGTGGATTCGAGCGTGGATGCGGAGCGTCTTGCTGGGTAGGACATACTTTAATCGGTTACCGATTTTCATCTTGTATTTTCTTTTCTGGTTTTTATCTGTTTAGCTGTGATATATTATCTATCTAACCATGCTGTAGTGGCTGGCCATTCTGCTCATTCGCGGTCTCTTCGTTTCTGTGATTTATTTACTCGCTTGACACGCTCCCTTAATCATTTCTTACCTCCAGAAGTATCACTTTCATTCATCTTGCATTTTCTTCATTTACTCAGCCTGTCGGTCATGATACATTTGTACTATATACAACCACAATCGCTCCTGCTTGGCCACACCAATTTGCATTCCCGCAAGTAGACTTCTTACTTGGCAAGAACATCTGAAACAAACAACGACGTCCTATATTCGATCGCAGTCGCAATCAAGTCGCGATTTCGATGAACTTTCCTCCAAGAAACTGTACACAACGTCCCATGGCTCCCAAAAGGGCTTGAGCATGATGAATCAGTAGTCACCAGTCAACGCTATGGGATGAACTCGTATGCTTCTCGGGACTATTTTTCTATATCTTGATGGATTCGCCAGATAATGAATTCGCAACGCTTCCTCCAACCGACGGCGCCCTCTCGCCTCCGTTGCGCGGACCGCTCCCCCTTATGAGCGGCATTCATATCTCTCTCCAACGAGGCCAGTCGCCGTTATTCGCAACCGCGCTTCCCCGATCACCACCGTGTTCCGGCAAAATAATCATTGATAATCGATAAACAACCCAATGGCACTGAGATGATGTGGAGGCTCACTGGTTTCGCTAACACGACAGGCTCTGATAGGCTCCATCTGGGTTTCGTACTCAGCAAACCCTACCCTTCTTGCACTGAGCGCCCAGGTTTCGGATCCAGTTCTACGACCCTGGAGAGTCCCCTCAAGGGTATAGGCATGAAACGAGTCGCATGTACTGGTTAAACTGCAATAATAATAGCCATGCCTGTGTGGGTGCACGCCTCTTCCATCCTAGAACAATAGTGTCCGTTTTGTTCAAAAGGCAAGTACCCGACAATCATTCCCTCAACGTTATCCCCAACTCGACGTCTCGGTCTAACCTGCCAGTGCCAATGGATTCGCACTTACCTTCTGCTGCTTCAAGTTTTCCGACGTTACAGGAGGAGTCAACACTTGAAGCCTTTCCAGAAAAAAAAGCAGATGCTCTTGTGGAGAATGTAACGGAGGCATCGATGGATAGTGGCCCCCGAGCATGGGCGACCCTCGTTGGAGGGTATGTCTCTCACATTACGTACATTTGACAAATTTTTAACATGAAAATCCAGCTTTTTCGTCACGTTGGTGACTTTTGGTTATGCCAACGCGTTCGGTGTGTTTCAGGATGTCTATACTCGCGAGGGAACAGCGTCGTCTTCTAGAATCAGTTGGATTGGCTCGACGCAACTCTTTTTCCTGCTCGGCATGGGTCTACCGGCGGGTAAACTGGTTGACTTGGGCTACTTTCGACATACGGTTTTCGTGGGATCCGTAATTTTCATCTTCTCGTGCGCCACAACCCATATTCCTATTCATCTCGATTAATTTGACTGGTCGTTAGTATTTTCATGGTGTCACTTGCGCATCACGACCAGTATTATCAGATATTCCTGGCTCAAGGTCCAGGGATGGGAATTGGCGCCGGTCTCCTATACGTCCCCGCTATGGCGATTCAAGCTCATCATTGGCATAATCGCCGAGCACTCGCTATGGGAATAGTCATTTCTGGTAAATAACCATGTCGCTCTTTGTATTTTGAAGTTGACCCTGTCCTGGAACTGATAGGGAGCTCAATTGGCGGCATCATCTTCCCCGTCATGCTGAACCAGCTTTTCAAACGATCCGTCGGGTTCGAGTAGGGCGTCCGAGCATCAGGATTTCTTTGCCTGGCACTGCTTTTACTCGCCAACGTCTTGATGACCACGAATCTTGCTTTCGCTGCGCAGAAGAAGCAGAAGCTAGAAGTTATGGGAATTCTGACGGACGTGCCGTATATGCTCTGTTGTTTGGCGTGAGACCGTCTCGCTGCCTGGCTGTTGAATAACTTCTGACTGACTATCCACCTAACTGTAGCTCATTTGCCGTCTTGTGGGGTTTCTTCCTACCATGTACGAAGGCCAACGCTCCGTCTTATCCCAGCGGCTTATAACTTTCATAGATTTCTATCTCCAGCTTTATTGTATTCTTCATGGATTAGACCGCAACTTCGCCTTTTATACTGTGAGTCCAAGTTATGCATTGGTTTATATATACCTACTGATTCACCTGAAGTTGTCCATCTTGAACGGGTCTTCGCTTTTCGGAAGGATACTGCCTAACTTTTTTGCGGACAAAATCGGCCCATTTAACTGCTTGACACCCTCTGTTTTTGCGTGCTCCGTGATCCTCTTTGCATTTTTTGGGATCAAATCCGTTGGAGCGACGATTGTATTTGCAATTTTATATGGCTTCTTCTCTGGCGCTTGTGTGTATTCCTCTGGTGACATTTCCGTTGCTTGGCGCTCATTGTCAAACAACCCCCAGTCCTATCGCTCGCTTCACCAGCTTTAGCTAGCTTTTCACGAAATAACAGTGAAATAGGGTACGGTTAAAGGCTTTGCACTACTCGGAACTTCGGACTGATGGTTATCTTCCTTAAAGAGTTCGACTTGGATTTGCATTCACTATTGCGGCGTTCGGAGCTCTCACTGGCCCTCCCATCGATGGCGCACTGTTAGATAACACGTTCCAATGGTATAAGGCAATCGTGTTTAGTGGAGTAAGTTGAGACCCTATGTTGTTAGATCATTCGATCTCATAGAGCTGGATAGGTATCGATGACTGTTGGAGCTGTGTTACTTATTGTCATACGCCACTTGCTTGTGATACGGAAAGGGACACAGTTCGTATGACCGTCTCGCCACCAGCACACACCTTACGCATTCACGACACATCTCGGGCTCTACAACCACAGTACTATTTAGTAGCATTTCTCATGAATCAGCTTCGTGTAACGCTACACCACAGTTACTCTCTGCATACATATGAGCGACAGTTTCCAAATCAATTACATATTTCGTTCATGACGTCATCACGTGTAACATATTGTCCTGCATCTGAAACGCTTCTACCGAACGACAACTCGAGAACTCCATAAGGATCATATGCCAGCAGCTCAAGATTCCGGGAAACGTTACCACAACGAGTGCACTGGACTTGCCCTCACGACTGTAAAGCACCACCAAGAGCCTGAAAACATCACACTCTTCGGCAGTTGTTTCTGTCCGTTCGTTCAGCGAGTCTGGGTCGCGTTTGAGCACCTTGGAATACCTTACAAGGTGAGATGTGCAATATTCTTTGAATAACGGTCTCTAACGATGATGGGCAGTACTGTAGGTGGTCGATCAGACTATGTAGTTCTTTACCATGACCACTGATCATTGCCTCTAGATGAGGTCGATCCATACAAGAAACCGCAAGAGCTCCTCGAAGTGTCACCAAAAGGCCTAGTGCCTGGATTAAAGCTGAATGATTTCAATCCACCGAGAGCTTTGAATGAAAGCACCGTGATATTAGAGTATCTTGAAGAGTGCGTGTCAAGCCAAAAGCCTTCCGTTGTTTCCTTGTCCAATGTTTAAAATCCATGATAGCTTAGCAGGCTCCTCTACGAATCGGAGTCTTCTTCCGTCGCGCACTGATCCATGTATGTTGATCAGTTCTCGCCCTATATCTGTTTAAACATCTGGAATAGATGCGCGCGCTCTCATTCGCCTTCAATCCGACCATGTCAATAGAATACTCGTCCCAGCATTTTATCGTTACCTCCAAGCCCAGGACGAAACGGCTCAGGTCGAAGGTGGCAAAGAATTCCATGCCGCACTCGAAGGTCTCGTCAATCTCCTGGAACGTGCTGAGCGCGAGATCGTAGATGGTGGTGGATTCTCCGGCGAGGGCGAGAGATTGTCCGCAGTGCGTGGCCTCGGGTTGTGGGTCGAAGGTGGTGAACTTGGGTTGACGGATGTCATGGCCGGACCATGTAAGGCCCTTGGTTTTCTGACGATCTTTGATAGAACATGAACTGATTTAGATATCTCCCAAGGGATCTTCCGAGCAAATAATGTTCTGAAACATTACAGGGCATTCACCCTTCCAACTGGCAAGAAGTTCGACGCGTGGATCGAGAGGTTGTTCAGCCATCCTGCCTTCAAATCGACGTGCAGCACCGAGGAGCTGTATCTCGATAGCTATGAACGGTTCGCCGATGTTGCCTCGACCCAAGAACTTCTCCACTCATCGTGTCAATCCGCAGGTATGCATACAACCGCCCGAACACGAGCCAGGTTGCGAACGCGATCAACTCTGGGACGGGACTACCCTGAAATTGCCACCGTAGAATCATGTATCCAGTCTGAAATGGCAAGAAACCTCTGCAATAAATAGCACTCTGAAGAATCAAAGTAAAGCATAACATGGAATAATCGTTTCAGAACGTATCTCTCCCAACTTTCGTAGTACCCAAAACACCCGCGTTCGTCAACTTCTTCACCAGCTCAAACAGCATATCGTCACATCCTGGATGGGCAACCAGCTGCACTGCAACAGGCAGCTTCTCCCACTGCCTGCTCACCTGGCTATAATATCCCACCTGACCTATAGGCACGGTGATTTCCGGGAGCCCCGCCATTGAGCCAATGAACGTGAAGAACTCCGAAGGATTCGCATTCGCTGTGGGGGATGTGAGAAGAAGTTGCGTCGCACCGGCGAGCGCATTGAAGTCTTCAATACGGTACGATGGGTGTCCACCTGTCCCTGCATCATACATGAAAATTGCATCCGAGCAAGACTTTCGGTCTGCCTTGATGAGGTTCTCGGTGATGGACTGACGGAACTGTCGGCGGAGCGCAACGGCCCTGATAAAGTCGTCTTCTGTGAGACGAGTTGCGCGGGCGAACATTTCGCGGGGCTTGGGGTCGAACTCTGGATCTGTCCCAAAGAGCTCGCGATGGAATTTGATGAAGGGTTTGCCCACGGACACCCAGGAGCGGTACTCAGCAAGGGTGTTGGAGGATAGCTGGAATTGTGTGAAGTTCCTGTTGGGGAGATACGGAAGAAGGGCGTCGGTGAAGTTGACAGGAGTTTTTTCGATCTTGAGGTGCGTGCTCAGGGCGTCTGCGAATGAGTCGTAGAGCGCCTGTGCGGTGGGATTCCTCACCGGGAAATGGTCGGTTGGGTACAGGAGCTTGGTCGGAAACCTGATCGTGGGTCGTTTGACTCTCACTGGTGAACTTTCGTACCTGAAAAACACAGAGGATTTATGGGGAGACCCTAACGGTGGAAGGCCGAATCTTACCACAGACGCCCAATCTCAGAAAACAGTCGCGGATCTCGTGAAAAGAAGCCCGCAGTGTCCATTTCCTCTGAGAGTGGAATAACGCCCACCATATCCACACTCCCATGGCTTGGTCTCACCCCATATGCACCAACCAGCGCCGCAGGTTTACGAATACTCCCCCTCGTATCACTACCAACAGTAAAGTCGAGCCAGTCATAGCCAGCGATTGCACATGCACTCCCCGAACTCGAAGCCGATGCTGTCAGATACCCGTCTGCTCGTGGGTTCCAAGAGTATGGGATGTCATGAAACTCCCAGGGAGATGCGCCATGAGCGAATTGGGACGTCCGAGTTTTTCCTACCATGGTTGCACCAAGGTCGACGAGGCGCTGGATAGCTGAGGCAGTTATCTCGGGTGAAGGGTATGTTCGGGCGAATTCGAGCGATCCTGCGCCAGTTGGTAGCCCCTGGGCATCAAATATATCCTTGAGGCCAAACCGTGTGCCGGAGAGAGGAAGAGCCTTCGTTAAAAGGGGTATTCGGGAAGGAACGGGGATATACTGGATAGCGCTTTCGTCCAGAGTGATGTTTGTCGGAATCCAGCCACCGTTTGAATCTTGGATCGCACCGAAAAGAAAACTCTCATATTCGTCTTTTCGGAGACGATAAACGTGGTGCAAGTCCAGACCGCCTGACGTCGAGGAGGCGGTAGCGAAATAAGGCCCTGCTGGTGGCCCAGTGGTGACTTGAGATACGGTCGGCGTCTTGAGGACGGGAAGTCGGATGGAAGTCGACACATATAGGTGCAAAAGATCAATGGATTCTAACCATCGTTCTGTCTCTTCGTCGAAGAACCCTGTCGTCGGGCCATCGTATGCAATGAACAGAGCTTCCAGGAACTTGTCGCTCCAGACGTCGTCAACATTGTCGTACAAAGTGATTTGGGATTCGAGGAAAGCTTTCGTTATCGGCGAGTATTGTGCGCGAATACTTGTAATGGCAGTGAAACCTGGAATGAATCCAGAACTATGAGAAGGATATACCGTCTGGAATGGGGTAACAGTGGTGTAGAATGTGGTATCATGGAGCTGAAGAATAATCCCAGAACGGTCGGTCTGTACGACGCCGACCGAGGCAGACACGAGGACTGATGCTACCAAGGATACGAACGAGCTTCGCCACATGGTGCAACGTTACTCCTAAGGAGTACCGACGCAATCAGACGCGTTCAGCAAGTGTTCAGTATGGTTCGGGCAGGCGATTGAATACCTACTGTTTTCGTGTTGGGTATCGGCCACGATAAATTGGTGGCCTTGGAAGTCCGTGGTCATTGCCGTTAATGATTAAACATGCGTGCGAGCCATTTGGATGCAAGGAGGTGAGAATTCTCATGATTGGAACGTCGTAGACGCTCGTATACGCCGTGAGCAAAATTGAAAGGTCACGATCATGGAATCGGAGCTCAAGGCGGTCCGGCACCCGCGGACCGCGGTCATTCACATGATCACTCGATCCATTCTTATCACCATCTCACTTGCATCTTCCCGTCTCGTGCACGCCAAATTCTCTACACGCTTCTATCAATAGCGCGAGGAACTGCACATGGTTGACTCGTATCAGACCGAAGCAGACCAAAATAGTTCTCGAGCGATAGGCTGATATGTGTTTGTGGAAGAAGCTCAACTATGGGATTGCCAGACTTCGAGAGGCTTGAGCTTCTTCCGTCTTAGAGCTGGTGGCCGTCCTCTGCTTTTTTGCAGGCCCAAATGTCGCGTCTTCCCGCTCCCGAGAACCCTGTTGCTCCTGCACAGCTCGATTCGACTTTCGAGCATTGGCAGAAGGATGATGACTGGAAGGAGAGCCACGAAGTTCCTTCCCAGCCGAAAGCGGCATTGCCTGCCTTTGTCTCGTCAATCAGCAAGGATGAGCCAATTGTCACAAGAAGAGAGCTATGGAGTTATTACCGTTCGTCGACTTGTTGTTTCATCCCCAGGCAATTCCTCTGATGATGTTGACCGGTAAGTGTATTACAATGGTGATAATGTATGTTCTTATCTACTCCTTAACAACACAACTGGTCTTCACTTTTGACATACAGGGAGTAGGCCCCAATGGATTTTCTTTCACCCTTTTTCAGTCCTTAGCCACCGCTGCTGGCTTTGATCCCGTCAACGGTCCAGGATCATCATGCACCGCCGAAGACGCGTCAGGACAATGCGTCCTTCCCTGGGCAGGCGGTACCAAAGCCGTTTCCAGCGTCGTGTTAGTTGCGAACGGTGTCAGTTTCGCGGTAGATAATTGTTTCATCAGATGTATTATGGCCACTTCACTGACCTGCTATGTAGGTTATGACAATGATCTTCACGACCATTGGTTCTGCGGCCGATTACGGGACTTTCGGTCGCTGGCTGCTCTTCGTGATAACCTGCATCTGCTGGGGAGCTCAGTTCGCCTCCATGAGTCTGACAGGTGCATTTAGAGCTTCCCCGTCAGGCTCATGACTCATCCCTTTCCCTAGTCCCCTCGCGATGGCCAGTTGCAATGACTCTTTACATGATTGGTTTTATCAGTTATGGCGCCACACTGGTCTTTTACGCGGCGGTCTTCCCCCGTCTTGCTCGCAATACGTCTCATGCCCGTGCAATCCGTGACAAGTATGAAGCTGGTGAAACTGACAAGGAAGACTACGAACGGGAGGAGAGTTTAGAGAAGAACCGCATCAGTAATATTAGCACAGTACGTTCATTTTGTTACCGGATCTTTCGTGAATCTAATGAAAGTGAAGACGCACAGCAACATTGGTTATATTGTGACCCTGTGCCTCAATCTATCTATCCTGATCCCATTGAAAAACCATCCCAAAGTCAACAATTATACTCTTGTCTTGTATGCCTTTTTTCAACGTTTGATTTCATTACCTCACCTCTTTGCAGAACCAATAGTTATTGGGTACTCGTTGGAATCTGGTGGTGTGATTACGCTCTTTTTCTCTCGCTATGCCCAACCTCATCATGATCACCTAGTCATTTTTCAACAGCCACGTCCAGGTCCTCCCGTTCCAAAACGCGAAAGTTACTTTACCATAGGTTGGAAACAGGTTTGGGACAACACCATCTCTATTTCACGGCGATCTCACCCCTTGTCAGATCTGGAAAGCAGTCAAGCAGTATAAGAAGCTACCGTATACTTTCATATACTTGTTCTCGTTCTTCCTTCTAGCTGATGTACGTTTCGATCGCATTCCGCCCCTTTCTTTATTGTACTCAGCCTCAAAAGGGATTGAACACGACGGGGACCTTGGTGGCTATCTGCCAGAACGACAAGTTTTCATTCAGTTTCCTGCAGAACACGTATTTGGGTCTTGCGCAGGCTATCACCTCGACCATAAGTACACTTAGTTTCTGGTACATCCAGAAATACTACAAGATTAGTACTAAGAAGATGGTGAGTCCTTCTGTCGACATCCTTCTTCTCCAGTTACTTATGCATTCACCATCCAAAAGTTTATGGTAACTAATGTCGTTACGATGCTAATACCTCTCTGGGGTATGATTGGCATTTGGACGCAGAAATTCGGGTGAGTCTTGTCAAGTTGTCGATCGGAATTCTAAGCTGATACTTGATCAGCTTCCACAACGTCTGGGAATTCTGGTGCGAGACATACCCTGGACCTAATCTTCAAAGAACGAAACCTTCAAACACAGGGCATACAACATAGTCTTTGGATTATTCCAAGCCCCATACTACGCGTTCTCACAGACGATGATGGCAGAGCTTACTCCTCCTGGATTTGACAATATGGTAATCAGGCAGTTCACCGCTTCCCGACATTATCTCAATACATATTTTACCCAGTTTTTCGGCCTATTTGGACTCTCGAATCGCGCGTCTTCGATGATCGGCCCCAACGTAATCCAAGCAATCATCGATAATTCCGGGAACAACTGGATGGGCTTTCCCTTCCTTTTCTCGCTCTGTGTCTGTGCATCTATGGTCATCTGGTTTGGGATTGATGTCACGAAGGGACGAAGGGACGCGGTTGCTTGGGCAGATGCGATTCGAGTAAATGCTGGAGAATGGGACAATTTGGAGTCTCGTAAGGAGGATAAACAATCATAAGACCACAATGCTGTCCACGGGATGTCTCGCTTACCTCTCTCCTACAGCATTCTGATGTATACAGTGGGGTAACTGTCCCGTTGATAATCGATAATCAATAGGCGCCCATATCCAGTTGCTGCACATATGCATATGATGTCATTTGGTGGCGCCGTGGCAAGTCCTCGGACGTACGAGAATCAGAATCAGACGACTGAGAACTACGCATTCCTCATTGATCCTGACTGCCAGCGAGTGCTGTGCAGACGAATAATCGCTATTTAGAGGCCGAGTCTTCATACCATCCCTCGCGATGACCCTATTCCATCTATGGCCCTGACCGCTTCCTCCTCGGTACAATCAAATGGTTCTGTTCTTTCATCGTATTCATCAACAGAATGCGAAACGACATCTGGGTCATCGACCAGCACCGTCCCCGGGCCCGGGGCTCTTACTGGAAAGGCACTCAAGGCCTTGGGCGAGGCAACTCTGCGTGGGCTCGGCCGCATTGTTATGGCAAAACATCTGGCCACTGTCACACATAGCTTCCCCCACACTGACGAGCAGGCGTCAAGCATCCGAAATATAGACGCTATATACGATGATCTCTTAGAGTTTTCCAGGTATGTCATGCATATCGCGCGTTGTAAGCAGACGTCGCTGATTCCTTGATTGAGACCGGGGATGTATAGTACAGAAACGTCGGATAGAGCGCTGGGAATCATTCTTTCACAAATTGGCATGGGTGATACGCGCTTTTTGATCAAAGCGCTTTCACGATGGCATCCCGTTGAAGTCCACATCCTGTTGTTAAGAATCTTGATACAGCTTGCCCCTCTATGGTGAGCCCGATAGATTGCTTCATCGTTTGTGTAGTGACGACTATCGTGAAACTTAGGAACCCCTCTCTCAAACTAGTCTTCTCATCACCTCTATTCCGTTCATACTCAATGACGCAACCACGGAGCTTCCTTTCTCCCGTACGTCTGATCCTGTTTATTTCCAGAGTCATTCGCAGCAGTAGTTGGGCTTGTCGAGTTGCACTCGATGTTGGCTTCCTCGACGTGCTGGTGGCAATCTGTCACAATTATGGATTCAAATCTTCAAACATCACGAAATCGGGTCGTGACGCCTATCCTTTGCCTTATAACTATAAACACCTTCTCATCGCTTGCAATGCTGCGCTACTCGACATCGCCGCGTACCCGGAGTATCGCGCAGTCGTAGCCAGCCATCCTATTTCCTCCATGTGGCCCACACATTCAGTAAGCCCTGTAGACACGCTTTCGTTTACTATGCGACGAGAAGCCTTGCTGCTCGGTCCGGATACCGATGTTACATTTGACGACCATTCTCCTTACATCACTCTCTCACTGTAAGTGGAGATTTGCGCTGATAACGGACCCAAACTGACGAGATCAGCGAATAGGCCGGATATTTGTGCCCAACCATGCGTTTCGACGATTCCGGCTGAGAAGCTTCTCCGATCTCTGACTTTCGAAATGAATCATGATCAGGCGATTCGAGTTTTCCTTGCCCGAAGCTCTCACACAAAAAAGGTCGCGTTACTGTCTCAGCTTATTGACTGCATGTCGAAGTCGATGTGAGGATTGCATTTTTTTCAAAGAGCTTTCGAAGATTAATACCTGTATTGACCCAGAACTCAGACGGACAAAGATGACCCAATTCGCAATGACCCATCCTGGCGTTATCAACTTTCGTTCTCCCTTCGTTTCATCACCGAAGTTGCTCGAAGCAGCCCTAGCAACCGACAAGCACTGCTTGACACAGAAGTCATTGCCTACTTGCTCCAAGTTAGTCATGACGAAACATCCACTATTGCGAGTATTATTCGAGAGCATGGGTCTCTAGGCCTTTTCAATGCAAGAGGCCCTCGCAACTCGCGGATACAGCGCTCTATTTTTGCTGCCTTTGCCGCACTTTTTGAGAATCTCCCGAGTCACTAGACCAGTGTTATATTGGACGTTTGATGGACTCGTTTATGCAGTGGAACTTTGGACTATCCTTACATACCCCGCATTCTGTACTTATATCATTCGAATTGTAGCCACTACCGCTGGTTCTTGTTATCATGACTCGTAACGTAGATATGGTAACTGAATGGGCGAGCGACGGGCGGTTCCCGACCTAGGGCGCCCATGACTCGCACAGTAAGCTGTACTGTATTCGTGGATAATGCACGCTTTGCTCTGCAACAGTTGACAGAATGGATGAATGAATGACGGCGTCTATCTGAATTCTAGAGAGACCAAGGTACTCTGGTAAGTACTAATGTATGTACGTACTTGCGAAGCGCCGACTCGAAAAGATATTCGCGGAACTTGAATAATCCTGATTCCTGGCAAAGCGGAGGCTCCAGGTAAGCAAACGCAAACTTCCTGACGGGATGTCGGCCCCAGCAGAGTACTAACCGGCGGCCCTTAGACCGCGGTCATCAAGTCAATCTCCTTGGACCTAAGATCTTGAGACGTTGAGAGCGCGAGTGCGTATTCGCAGTCTAGATCATGTCCAAACTCAGTGAGTAATCCCTATAACACAGCATATCTGCATTAAGATCATAGTATTGAACCAGTTTTTGTGACGGGAAATGCGAACAAACTCAAGGAGGTGAAAGCAATCCTCTCGAAAGGCGGTCACCCAATCGCCATCGATTCTCAAAGTCTAGACAGCAAGCATCTAAACTTTCATGGATGGAATGACTGACAACGTAAATTTGTTAGTCCCTGAAATCCAAGGAACGACACAGGAGGTCGCAAGAGATAAATGTAGAAGGGCTGCTGAACTCGTATGTACGCATTTCCATATTTGAATGATATATCTCGTCTCATCTTGATCTGCATAGACAGGAGCAGCATGCATAACTGAGGACACTGCACTATGTTATGCTGCTCTTAATGGATTACCTGGTCCATATATCAAGCATTTCATGGTTGAGATCGGCCACGAGGGCCTGAACAACATGTTGGTGGGCTTTCCGACCAAGGCTGCTTGGGCCCTTTGTACATTCGCCTACTCTGCGGGTCCCGGTAAGTACCTTCGCCGTCTTTCCGGATCCTTGAAAATCTCAACCGCGGTTTCAGGTTCTGAGCCGATTATATTCGAAGGTCGTACAGACGGGTCGATAGTTCCTGCCAGAGGGCCAAAGGTATTTGGATGGGATGCTGTCTTTGAACCGAATGGAACTGGATTGACGTGAGCCCTCGATCAACTAATGCGTTTGAGAATTGATGATAACTGCTGTTTACTAGGTATGCGGAGATGCCTTCTGAGCAGAAGAACAAACTGTCACATCGATACAAGGCTTTAGAGAAGCTGCGTGCT